>PVIA01017245.1:0-16228 GCA_004024845.1 Tonatia bakeri
CTGAGGGATGTGGAGAGAGAGAGAAAGAGAGAGAGAAATTGATTTGTTGTTCCACTTATTGATGCATTCATTGGTTGCTTGTTGTATGATCCCTGACCAGAGATTGAACCCACAACCTTGACGTATTGGGGTAATGCTCTAAGTAACTGAGCTACCTGGCCATGGCATTAGAGGTTCATTTTTTAAGAAAAAGATGACCATTTTGTAAATATTCATTTCTTGTCCGCTGCCTGTGTGGCCCAGATAATAACATCTTGTCTGTTACCTTGTTTGGGTCATGCTGTTGTGAATTCCTCCCCTCTGAGTGGCTGCCGGTGTCCCAATTCCTGGTTCCGGGGAAAGTCTCGGTCACGGTTCCCCTGCAGACCAGGTGAAGACAGGAGAGGTTCATGGCGTCAGCCTCCACAGTGCAGATAAATACGTGCCATGTCCACCTCAGAGCCCTGGTCTGTGTCAAATACCTGAAGTGCTACTTACAACACTTCTGAAACATGAAGAAATAGTCATTTTCTGGAAAAGAAAAGTGATAGTTCCCCAGATAGTTGGGAAACCGCAAGAAAGAACAGAGAAGAACAGAGAACGAAGCTGAGTAGCAGCCAGTGCCCCAAGCCATCAGAGGTGGTAGAACAAAGGTTTCCACTCCTGCAGACAGAGGCGGGGACCCCATATTCTCACAGGAAAGGGGCAGGGCTTCAGGTGAAGGCAGGAAGCTCTGGCCCTCTGACCTTGTGTTTGCCGGCAGGCACAGGGCTGGCTCTGCTCACTGACACACCTCACGTGAGCCCTGAGTCATTTCCCCCATGTGTCTGTGAAACAGATTTTTTGCTGTATTTTGGCAATATGACTGGGTGTCCCCCATGTGAGCATGGGGTCAGCATTACCCATCCCTGCCTAACACCATGCTGAGCAGGTGCTGAGTCTGAGAGAGTGGATGCCATGGGGCAGGGGCAGCGGCCACTGGAGCCCCTGGTCAGCCTGACTACCAGGACAGAGCTAGAGAATCTGAGGGAGACCAGGTGAGTGAGGGGAGAGACTTCTACAAGAGTGGGCAGTGGAGAAATCCTAATGATGACAGACAGTGCTATGAACACCGTTTACTGATACTGGGGACTGTCTCATGCAATGAAAGAGAGTGAGTAGGAAAACATGAGAATAAGTTTAAATTAAGTCTGTTTAAATATTTGTAAAAATAAAGAGGGATTTTAATATTTCAGGCAAGAATAGAGATTATATTACAGAAGACTTAGAAATTTTAGAAATGAACAATGCAACAGAAAAAAAACGCATTCAAAATATCACTCCCATCCAGGACTAGACTCAACTGAAGAAACATTAATGAAAACAGAGTACAATGTTGAGGAAATTTCCAAGATATGATGCACAGAGACCAGAAGTGGAAATTTAAGATACTTGGGGACCGGAACGAGGAGGACAAATACCACATCTGTTAAAAGTTAGAAGGAGAGAAGAAAAATGTAATCTAGTAGCCGTTCAAGAGATAAATAATTGAACCCATTACAGAGTTGAGGAAGGACCAACTAAGTGTTCGGATGCATATGTTTAAAAATAAAATCTGTGCCCTGGCTGGTGTGGCTCAGTGAATTGAGTGCCCACTTGTGAACCAAAGGGTTGCCGGTTCGATTCCCAGTCAGGGCACATGCCTGGATTGCAGGCTAGGTCCCCAATAGGGGGCTGTGAGAGGCAACCACACATTAATGTTTCTCTCTCTCTCTTTCTCCTTCCCTACCCACTCTCTAAAAATAAATAAATAAAAATTTTAAAAAAGAGAGAGTAGGTAAAATAAGATTATGTGTCTGTTTATGTGCTTTTCACATGCTATTTTTTCTTTCTGAAAACCAGAAACTAACAAAAATAGTCACCTCCGATATGTGGGGGTAAAGAGTGCAGGGGAGAGATTCAAGTGTTCTTCTCTGAGTGGACCATTCTAGGAGGCTGGAGCTTCAGAAACCTGAAAATATTCTACATATGCAAGACACAATTAAGTCAAAAAATGAAAAAACACACCCGCTCTGGGTCCCGGTTGGGCTGAGAGGCAGGACAGGATGAGGGCTAGTCACTTGGTCTCCTGCAGAGCAGGGCTGGGTAGAGAGACTCCCGCCCTCCCCTGTCCTCTCAGGAATATAAGCAATGAATATAAGCAAATAAAAATAAATATGAGCTTATTGATATTCAATCACCACAGCCACATGATGTAACAAAAAAAAAAAGGAAATCTATGAATTTGCTAGGAATTGGGTTTTCAAATAAGGGTACAAGGTAAATGAACCTGTAATGTTATACCAGGTGGGAAATACCTGTGTGGATGGACACGGTGCATCCTCCCTGATACCAAGTGGTCCATACAGAACAAAATCCCAGCAGCCCTGACTTCATATAACCCCAGGTCACACTTTCTAAATATTGCTCCCAATGAAAGGGACCTTAGACGGTGGGGGCCCCTGATCCAGGGCAGGAGCACAGATGGGCGGGGGTTCCCTTTCATTCAGCAAGGGGCACAGCTAAGGAGAGCAGGTATCTGAGAAAGCACAGCAGGAAAGGACCTTCCCTGGCCAAGTCTGGGGAGCTAAGTGGCATCTCACAGGGAGGAGGCCCTGCTCCCAGCAGGGCACAGGCACCTTGCAGGCAGTGCGCCTGCCCTGGAGGAGCCCCTCCCTCCCCGAGACTGGCTCAGATCCCAAGCAGAGAGGGGCCAGCACTTCCCTGGAGAGGAGGAGCCTCAGGGAGAGCCAAGGGAGCCCCCCCTCCACCTCCCCCCTGTGCTGTCCCTGAGGGGACAGGGGAGGGCGGGAGTCTCTCTACCCAGCCCTGCTCTACAGGAGACCAAGTGACTAGCCCTCATCCTGTCCTGCCTCCCAGCCCAACCGGGACCCAGAGCGGGTGCAGCGCAGCCACATAGGCAGAGTTTCATTGTTAAGCCACGTCCCCCAGACCCCGGAGCCCATGGCGTGCCCAGCTGGGCTACCGACTCTGATGGCTGAGTTTGAGTGAAGGGTCAGGGGGTGAGGTCAGAGGCTTGCTAGAAACCTCTGCCCATGGCTTCCAGAAGCTCAGGGGCATCCTGAGACACCAGAGTCGGACACCAGGCTCCCCAGAATCCGAGCGCTGCTGTAACAAATGCGAACCAGCGTGGTGGCTCACAGCCATGCAGATGTGTGATGTCAGGGTCCGGGAGGTCGGGAGTACAAACGAGCTGAACTTCAGGTGTCTGCAGGGCCGCCTTCTCTCCTGGAGGCTCCGGGGAGCGTCCCTCCCTTGTCGTCCAGAGTCTAGAAACCCCGCGTTCTCTGACACAGGCCCCTTCCTCCCTTGTCTTCAAAGACTGGGTCCTTCTCAGGAGGCATCACTGGGACCCAGTGTCTGCTTACTCCTCCATCTCTGAGGAGCCTGTGATGCCCTTGACCTTTGGGAGTCACGCTGTCCTGAGGGCGCATGTACCAGTGTCCACGTCCCTGCTCTCACTTCCCTGCATGGGAACTCGGACTGGGGCTGCTGGATGAAGGGAGACTCCCTGTTCATGTTCTGAGGAGCAGCTTGCAGATCCGCTCAGAGGCTGCACCACTTTGTGTCCCCACCAGGGGGCGCAGGGGCTCCCGCTCCTCCACAGCCTTGCCACGCGCTGTTTTTAGATTAGTATGTTTAATTTATTCTTCAATTACAGTAGACACACAATATATTATTTCAAGTGTACAGAAAAGGGGTTAGACATTTACATACCTTATGAAGTGATCCCCCCAATAAGTCTAGTGCCCACCATTTAAAAATGATTTCAGCAATAGTCATCCTGAGGAGTGTGAGGTGATATGTCGCTGTGGTTTTTACTGAAGTCCCTTCCCTGGGCTTTAGGTCCAAGTCATCTGGGACCCGAGGGGACAGATGCAGGAGGCAGAGACCACTCCAGGAACAAAGGTGGTCGTGCGGGGACCCAGAACAGGTGCAGTTCCACAGGTGACAGGTGTGGGCTGGACCAAGGTCTTCAACAGCACAAGGCCAGTCCCTAGAACAGAGGGCTCCAGGAGGAGGAAGAAGAAGGCAGAGGCTGCAGGGACCTGGGGCCTGTCTGAGATCTGGGAGAGAATGGAGACCCGGGCAGGAGGGGGCAGGGCTGTGAGTGGGTGAGTGTCATGCTTGGAGCCAAACCCTGCAGAAGGAGCCGGACCACACAAGAGGCCAGGTCCCCGCTGCTCCTGCACACTTCCGAGGACAGAGTCCCATGCACAAGGCAGCCTCACCAGGGGCACCGTGAAATTCACAGAATGGGTGAGGCTCTGGGTTTCTTGGGCTCCAGTGGGAGCCTGGGGTATGGGGAGGGGGGTCCTCCTGGGGCCTGGAGTCTAATTTCTCTGGCTGAGGTTCCCTCGTGTCCATTCCTGTTGGGGGCTTGGCCATATGTGCCAGCTGTGCCCAGCCTCTGCCAGAATCACCACCAGGATCAGCAACACCACACCAGACAGGCCAATGCGAACATAGTTCCCCACAGTGTAATTCCGAGAGGCGGAGCCTGAAAACAAAGGATAGGGTGTCACTGACAGGTGTGCAAGACCTGGCCAAACCCAGGACCTATGAGACAGGGGCTTCTACTCCACGGACAGTACTTGTCCCTTTGAGCACTCCCCCTGGGCACTCTCCCCTGGGGACTTAACATTTTGGAAGCCTTATCCTGTGGGTGAGGCAGTGAGTTCAGGGGTTGTTCCTGGGAGTGAGAAAGAACACATGTTTCCTGCACAGACCCTCCCTTCCCTGGCAGCCCCCAGCCCCGGCCCTCCCCACCTGATGACCCCTGGGGCTGCACCCCCAGGCTTCACTACCAGCCACCTACAGGCCCCCAGTGCAGGGCACAGCTGCAAACTCAGACTCACTCAGGGATCGAGGGAGAGTCTCCCCTCCTGACTCTCACACCCCCAGGCTGAACAGGCCTCTTCCTCTAGAGGATGCAAGATGTCCCTGCCTGCTGAGTGTCCACCCTCCAACAGAGAAGCAGGTCCCCTCCCCACTGCCACCCTGCTGCTCACTCCCCAGCAGAGCCCTCAGGAGAGGATGCTCCAGACTGAAGTCCCCACTCCCCTGCCCAGGAGGGGCTCCTGTGAAGGGGGTGGGAGAAGCACTGAGCCCAGGTCCATCCTCGGCCTGTGCCTCTCAGTCTGGCCCTGCAGCTCCCACAGGGTCCACACGCGGCCTCTTTCTCTGCACCTCTCAGCACTGAGGATGCCCCCTGGACTCCCAGGAAAGGGGACAGACACATGTGAGGACAGAAGATTGGAATTCTGTGTTTCTACTTGTCTGAGAGGCAGGACACCCCTCAGAATGTCCTGTCACCCTGCATACATTAGCACAGAGGAGTTAGACCCTGGTCCAGAGAGAAACAGGGTGGGTGGGAGCCACCTCACTTGGTCACATGGCCAAGAGGTCCTGAGGGCTAACCTTACTTATCAGGGCCACTGTGTCTCCCACAATGCCCCAGGGTAGTGAGGGGTCATAGGTCAGGATAAACTGAACATGCCCACTGACCCAGGAGAGTCTGAGTTACAGCTGCATAAAGAGCAAAAGGAAAGACAACACCAGGATTTCAAGGAAGAATTCCTCGCTCCTTGCCCCAGTCCCTCAGCCAGTCATTTAAACCCTGACTCCAGGACATCTCAGGAGGTAAATCCAACTACAGAACACATAACCTCAACCAAGAGGTTCCCCAGAGCACCTTCTAGCCCTGGTCAGGGACCCATGATTACACAACTTGCCCGGTGATGGATGGACCACCCACAGGGGACACACTTCCTGGGTTCCCGAATGAGTCAGCCCAAGAACACAAAAAAAGTTTAAAACCATTCTGAGTGAAAGGACCAATGGTCCCTTGAAGGGGGTCTGTCCCTGGAAGTCCACTCTCCACCCAGCCCTGCAGGGACAGCTCCCAGCCCACTCCATGCTGGGGCTCAGTGTTCAGGCCATCATGGTGTGCAGATGGGAACAGGGTTCCAGAGCCCTGAGTCAGGTGTGAAGGACAAGGAACATGAGTGCAGAGGGGCAGGGGAATCACAAGACTGGGGACCAGCAGGAAGGCAGGGAGCCTGGAAGAGAGGACACAGCTGGGGACAGGGTGCAGGGACCTGGGGAAAACCTGAGGGTGGAGTGGAGACGTCCTCACCTGTCACTTTCAGCTCCAGGACCTCACTGTGCTCAGACCAGAGGGGTTCTTGGCGATAGAGGCATTGATAACTCTTGGTCGTGTCATCACTCACTGGGTTGATTTGGAATCTGGCTTCTGTCCCATTGGAGTCATATGGAGGTGTCACAGTCTGATCCCCAAGGACAGATCTGTTCCCATTCTCCAGACGGAATAGGTCAGCCCAGGCTGGGGCCCGGCACACGATGGTCGCAGGCCGTCCCCAGTGGATCACAGGACCCAGCTCAGACCTGATGGAGGGTTTGGGCAGAACCTCTGGGAAGAATCAGAGCAGATCTCAGGGTTCTCAGGAGGAAGTCACCAGTTATGACAGACCCCCGTTTTCTGGGTTCACTTCCATGTTTTTAGCAAATTTGCAGAGCTGTGCAACCATCCCCTCGATACAGTTTAGACCATCCCACCATCCTTCCCCAATGACCACCCCCCACACCCACTCCAGGGGACTGTGAATCCTCATCACTGCAGAGTGACCCCCCTGACACAGGACCCCGAGTCCTGGTCACATGTTGGGCTTTTCTAAGGGTGACATGGGAGGGGTCAGAGCGGAGCAGCCTGGGGCCACAGGTATGATTCCTTGCACACAGGCTGTATCTAGGGGACAGACAGTGGGAGCGAGGCAGAGGGTGAGGGTGATGGGTCATATGTGAGGACAGGGAAGCAGGAGTCTGATATGTGGGAGTGACCTGGGCCGGGACTGAAGGGCAGCTGGTGACACCTTAGGGACCAAGGGGGGCTACAGAGCTCCACTGGAAGTCCATCGGGTGGGTGGAGCTCCACCCAGATCTGGTCACATGACCCCAGTAGGTGGGGATTTTCTAATCCAGGGCAATCCTGTGAGCAGCACTCAACTCTGTTCCCACTGCATTCTCTACCTTCCTCACAGCCTGTTCTCATTTCTAGTATTGAGGGTCCTGAAATCCCATGTGAGCCATGTGGCTGGGAAGGGCAGAGGAGAGGGCTCGTTCCCCTGAAACAGGAAGATGGCACCCAAGTCACACAACCCTGACAGAGACGGGAGCTGGTTGAAGCTCCCCACCCGTTCACTAACTCCCTCCCTCGCCCATTCTTTCATCCACATCCTAGTTCCCCTCCATCCATCTACAGAGGGGCTCCATGTGCCACTGGCCCCACAAACACGAGACTCACACACAAGGACCTGCTTCTTTGTCTCAAGGAAAGAGGGAGCACAGAGGCTGATAAAATGATTGTGCAAACCCATAGCCACACACCCGGAGTGAGTGTGGGAGTCTTGGGGCTAACGAGGCACAGCTGACCTGTCTGGGAGTCCCAGGGAAGAGGTGCAGAGCTGAAGGCCAAGTGTGAACCAGCCCAGCCCAGTGAGAGGAGAGTCAGCCTGGGAGGAGGCTGGTCCAGCAGGACAAGGGTGTCTGTGGACGTGAAGGAAGTCTGTGTCTCCACAGATCAGTGGGTTGGACAGTGTGAGAACAGACCCATCCGGACAGAGAGCGAGCTTGGGTCTCATCCCAGATAAAGGTAAGCCATCAGAGGACTATAACAAATATTAATACTTGTCAGAAAACACAATGTTCATGAAAAATGGAATTTAAAAAGGTACACTCACCCTCCTGCATGTGGATGGTCTGGAACAGGCAGAGCACTGGAAGAGAAGCTGTGGTGAGAAAAATGCCCAGCGCCCGGCCTCCTCCCAGGGCTGCACTCAGGGGCCCTGATGGAGGCAGGGCTCAGCCCCCGACAATGTCCAGCTCCCTCCTCAGCATTCCCTGTGAGCACAGCCCTTCTTCTTGCTCTGAGTTTCAACAAAGCCCCAGTCCCCTCTCCCAAACAGGTTCTCAGTCTGAACCTGTCCCCACAGCCAGGTACCCACTTTCAGGACTCAACCTTCCATGGTCAGACTTGTGTCAGGGCCAGAGCTAAGGGGTCAGACCCCCAGGGGGACCATGAGTCTCTTGGGCTGGAGTCAGGACTCAAAAGAGATGGAGAGGCCTCCCCAGGCTCCCACCCCCTCTGTCCCAGCAACTTATCCCTCCATTCCAGCACTCACCCAGGACGAGGAGGGAGCTGGAATAGGGGCCCATGGCCAGACCTACAGCCTGCACCATCCTGCAGACTTAGGGTGAAGGATAGAGCCTGCAACTGGCACAGTTCACAGGAAGTGTGGGGTCAGGTGTTTCTGGGACTTGCTACATCAATGTCCTGGAGCAAAGGGGAAGAGTTAATGTAGACATTACTGAGTGCAGGTTGAGTACAATTCATGTGAGACACTGAGAGAGACAGGTGTCCTGCCCAGTGCAGGAGGCTGCATCATGCCCAGGGCCCAGGGAACAGCAGCAGGGCTGAGACTGTGCCCAGAACCATGGTGGGGCTGCAGCAGAGGCCAATGGCTGTGCCCACCAGGGCTGGGTGGTGACCATGGCCCCAGATCTCAGGCACTGTCTGTGGTTGGTGCTGGCACAGGTGCACAGGTCCACCTTGTCACCCAGAACTTCCTGCACCCACTTTGAAGACAAGAGCGCTCAGAGGCCCTCTCATGCATGCTGGGGAGGGGAGGCCAGGATGCTGGATGGTCTCTATTCTCTAAATGATGCCAAGAAGACAGAATTCGGGTGAGCCTTGGTGTGTTAGGTAGAAAGGACACACCTTCCCTAGAGCAGGTGTGGGGTTTACCTGTGCTGCTTCCTGACAGTCACTTTTACAGAGAAAAGGGGCATCTCCCCTTTCTCATCAGGCCCTGTGAACACACTACACATTCCTAGAACCCCAGATACAAGTGCCCAAACTTCCGTTTCTGTTGGGGAGACTGAGAGCTGCTGCCAGAGCACCTGCCAGCATTCTCTGCAATGGCTGACACAGGTGGTTCTCTGTCCTCAGCTCCCTGTGCTGCCTCCTGTCTCACCCATCACCTCCCCAGCCAGCCAGCCCCCAGCACTTGGCAGACCCCCCAGCCCCCCATACACAGCAGGGCCCTCACTAACCCTTGGCCCTGGGCTCTGGGAAAGCCTCCTCTGAGGGAGGGACCCTCACGTGCCAGCACTTCCTCCTCAGGACACACCACCTGCTGTGGGTCTTGGGGCCCTGTTTCCTGTGTCCCCACATTCCTGTCCCTGACCACAGATGGCAACATTGGGGCTGCTTCTAAAGGAAAGAGTGCTTTCTGCATCCTCTTATTGGTCAAACGAGACCACTGGCAGAATGACAGGTGACTTGTGTAAGGCAGCGTCTGGAAGGGACGATGCCTCAGAGGTGAGACCCCAGACCCTCTGCCACTGTTCCATGGAGTGTGTCCAGCCGGGAAAACTGTCAACTTCCCTGCTTTTTGTGTTCAGTTGTTGTCCTTGTGTGAATATCTCTGAGACATCTTTGTCCATTGAAGACAAGAGAAACTGAGAGAAACCCAAAGTGTCTGGCGATAAGGGGTCAGACAGAGCAGGGCAGGAGGTGGCTAGAGGTAGACACGGCCAGGGGAGACTCATTGATCAGGGATCCGATGTGGCTGCAGTCCAACCAGAAGTTGAGGGTTTCAGATGGAAAGGAGAGTCATCACTATTTTCTCTAAGTTCACCTGCAGGACAGAACAGGGCAATGGTGACAGGGAGAGTCCCCTGAGAACCCCAGTAGCTGCTGTGGAGGGGGCAGTGAGGGAGCTCAGACTTGGGACACAGTCCCCAGCAGGGATGTGGGTACATGTGAGGATGTGTGAGGACACATGGAGGGAACTCTGCAGGGACCTGGGATGGAGGGACATGAGGATGGACATACGGAGGATTGAGGGTGACTGTGTTACCTGGTCCTGGACTCATGACCCTCACTGAGAAAACAGGAGCACACTGATGAGGAGTCGGGTGTGAGTGGGCGAAAACCAGGTCCAATTTTGCATTTATTGACTCTGAGGGGTCTGGACATCAGTGCTGATGTTCCAGGGGTGTTTGCAGCCATCAGGAGAGACTTGGGAGTAACATTTCTTGGCTGTAATCGGGGTTCACTACCTCCTGGATCCCACAGGACTCTGTTGGGGCCTTAGCTTGCTGATGCAGTCAGCAAGACAGCATATCGGTCTGAGCCGCCAGCATTGCCCCCTGGGGGCATCCGCAGAGCACTCGAACCAGCGACCAATCAAGGTACTGATCACGCACCTGACTGACCAATCAAGGTACTGATCACGCACCTGACTGACCAATCACTAACAAGGGCACGAGGTGAACATGAATGGGGCAGCCTATCAGAGCAGCTTCCCTTTTCCCGTCCCTATATAACCCCCGCGCCGTTTAAATAAAAGTTTGCAGCTTGAACAGAACCCTTTGTCTTGCTGCCATTCTTCGCGCCTCTTGTTCCCATCCCTATTCATCCGTTTCAGGTAGACTCGGGACCCTCGTTGACTGCTCCGCAGGCCAGAGGACTCCAGTCAGAGTGGCCTTTGGGGTGACAGGGATTAGAGGTGTATAAATGAGTCCTCTCCTGGGTGTGGATCACCCAGCACAGGCAGAGAGTGCCAAGCAAAGGCCCAGGGTAAACACGTCCACTGTTTAGTCTCCTTAACTGGGGGTCAAGGTCAGTGTGCTGCAGGGAAAGACTTTGTCTCCACTGTAACCTCCAAACCACCCTCATCTTCATCCCTCCCAGGGGACAGCTTCCTTCCTCTGTAGTGGGTCCCAGCCTCTCACCGTCCTCTCTGTCCTTGTCTGTGGGGAGGAAGACAGGGCCCTGTAGTTCAGGAAGTGTGCTCGGTCCATGCCACGAGCTCATTTCCGTGGTCTCACAGGAAGTGAGTCTGGGTGCCCCCAGGCCCGACTCTAAGGTCCCCTCCTTGGATCCACAGAGGCTTTGGTTTCTGAAAGGTGTTTCTACTGAGATATTCCATAACCAGGCTGAACCCATGTCCACATACAGACCATCTGTTATAACTCCATCACAGATGGATAAAGACAGAGATATAAAGAAAACAGAAGTGTATGGAGATACAAAGAGCTGATAAATGATAGACAGGTAAAGAACAGATACATAGATGATAGATAAACATAGATAGAGGTGATGGGTGGGTAGATACAGAGGAAGATTGACAGGCAAGTAAATGATAGGTAGAAAGAAAAATGATAGGCGCATGGATACATATGTATCATAGATATATACACACTTAGATACATAGATACTTACACAGATACATGGATACATAGATAAATATATAGATTGAAAGTTACATATATCCATACATAGACCAATGGTTACATACATAGACACATAGTCACTGTGATACATAGATAGTAACATAGACTCACAAATACTTAGATACACAGATAGGGACTTAGATACAAAGAGAAATACATGGACAGCATAAGCAGGGAAACTTATTGGCTTGCCTTCCAATCCCACAAGCTGACTGTTCACAACAACACACATATGCAAACACTTCGGTTTTCCATGTCCAGAAGGCAAACGACACAACTCTCTTGAGACATTAATGTTATCACTGGTGGGCTCAGAGAGGAGAGTAGCACACTGGAAGGACACTCAGTCTCTCCCCCGCCCCCCGCATGCTCTCCAGGGCAGGTGGCAGCCTGCTTGGCCACAATGTCCCTGTCTCTGTGCCCCTCTCTGTGTCCTGTGACCCTGGACTGTGCTTTGCACACACCTGCCTCCCAGCTGGCTTGGTTCTTTCTAAACTAAAAGTCCCTGAGTCTACAGAAGCATATGCACAGATGAATCAGTTATGTTTTGCAAAGGTTGGTGGGTGGGGTTTCATGGAAGGTTGTGTTTGCAAAGAACCGGTTGGATCTGGAGGCTGGAGTTGTAACTGGATGCTGTGGGCATCTCTAGGTCATTTATCGCACAGATCACAGGCACTGTGTGGAGAGAAGGTGGACTCCTAGCCTCTGTCCCTCACTACAAGGAGTCACAACATTACCACCTCACAGGGGAGGGCCCAGCCCCATGAGGGAGAGAATCAGGACCTGAAGGGAAAGACCTGAGACTTCTCAGGGTCACAGCCCAGGGAGGGGCTGCTGGGCCACAGCACCAGGCAGGCAGTCTCCCAGACAGAGCTAGGGTCAGAGGGAAGGGGCTTCCTCATTGTCCTGGGTCAGCCAGGTGAGGTCAGACAGAGAAGAGGAGGTGTCTACAAGGCCGCTGTCATGCCCTCCTCGACGGGGTGGGGCTCAGCCTCTCCAAGGGCCCAGACATGCGGCTCTCCCCAGACCTCTGGCTCCCACCCAGGGGGCACCCAGTCCTGTGGTCACTGCTGCTCAAGGAGAAGAGCATCAGGCTGTGGGAGTGTGTCTTCCCCTCCGGACACCAAGGCAGGTATGCATTATGATCCTGCGACTCAACCTGCCCTGTGCCCCATGTTCCCAAGCCCCAGTCACCCAGCACCTCCAAGAAACAGAAGGTTCAGACCATGGACTCTGCCCTGGGAAAGAACCCAGGAGGTGAACCTGAGGATTCAGGGTGGTGTGACTACAGCGGTCGGTGTCCCGGCGTGCTGCAGAAAAACCCACGTCTAAGGTCAGAATTATAGCACCAGCTCTCCTGGATCTCCAGCGTGCAGACAGCAGACAGTGGGAATTGCAGGTTCTGTGACCTGTGAGCCTGTTCCTGTACTGAATGCATCCTTCCTCTCCTGGGTCTCTAGGTAACGTACATACCAGAACCCACTGGTTCTGTGTCCCTGGAGAGCCCAGACTAGTGCACTGATAGATGAAAAGTAACAAAGAGATGGAAAGGCAGAAATTCAATCCATGGGGGAACCCCAAGAAAAGAAAGACAAAGATGGAGAATTGGAAAGCAAATTCCTGGAGGAAAAATACCCTGAGTAGAAAGGGCACATTAAAGATCAGAACAATTTAAAATTGAGGAGGAAGGCTGGACTCTGACCCTCTCTGAGCCAGGACAGAAGCCTCCTGACTAGTGAGATGTTTTCCTCTCCTGAGGTCAGAGGTAGCCGACCTTGGGCAACTTATTGAGTATCTCAGTGCCTAGTCTTAAAAAACAAAACAAAAGAAAGACTGCAGGTACTATGGAGGTAGTACCAGGTACTATGAACCAGGATTCAATAACTAACGTTTCACAGGACTAAAGTAGCAATTGCACTTTTAAAAGAGCTGGCTGAGTTTGGATTGAACTTTTAAAATATTCTTTTAATATAGAATAACATTTTTAATACCAGGTCTGCAACAGGCATGCAAGTTTCTTCTTTTTCCTATTTAAAAAAAAAAAAAAAGCTAAATTCATCCAAACAAGAGGCTGGCGCCCCCTCGCGATGCTCAGAGTAAAGACTCCTTTTCACCTGATGGAGCAGCCAGTTTGACCTGGTAAGGAGAGTCTGGTGAAACCAGCTGGGCAACATTAGCTGGGTCTCTGGAAACAGCCAGGTGCCAGTAGCTGGGTCTCTGGAAACAAGAGTTACAACTGTGCTTTACCAAGCAGGTTGGTTGTAGGAGGGGCCACCTGGTTAGTTAACCTCCTGCATGTTGAGTAGAGGTTACCAAAGTCCAGGTCTGGCCTCCAGGAGAAACATGTAGATGACTATCAAGAAGGAGATAATTTAATAGTGAAATCCTCCAAGTCAGGACCAAGTCCTCCTTTCCAAGAGTGGCATCCTGTGTCTCGAGATGCAGTGACCAGGTGGTCCTGAGATCAGTGTCTGGGGAGGGCTGTGTACATGCTGGACTCAGCTGTGGGCTCCATGGGCTGTGGGGACTTGGTGCGAGCTGCTCTCTGTGTGAGGGTCTCCTGGTCCAGCTGGGCATATGTCACCTCCTGGGAGTCTCCTGCAGCACGGCTCTGAGGGACACACCAAGGCTAAGTTAGTGTGGCTGAGGCTGAGGGGAGGGGGCTGTGGGAAGGAAAGACTGGGAAGACAGCCTCCCTGTGGCCCCTGTCATCCCACCTCCCAAATCTCCATTGTGTGGCCTCCTTCCACACAGAGTCAGAGTTAATCTGTGTGACCCACAGAACATGGCACAAGTGAGGACCTGTGGTCTCCAAGGAGGGTCACAAAAGACCTTGTGGCTTCAGCCCATCCACTCTGGGATCCCTCCCTCTGGGGAGGCTGGCTGCCATGCAGAAGTCCACCTGCCTGCAGAGGAACTGAGGCCTCCCACCCCCAGCCCTGCAGTGGTGCCACCCTACACATGGACTATGCAGCCCCGGTCAGGCCCTCAGCTGGATGCAGCCCTGGTCGTCTGCACAGCAACCTCATGACAGTCCCTGAGCCAGCACCACCCAGCACATTCCATCTGCTTCCAAATCCTCACCCAGGACCCTGGGATGATTTTGTGAACCTGCTAAAGTTGGGGTGCTCTGCTACCCAGAAACCAGTGGCAAATACAAGGACTCACTGGGCTGTGCATGTCTCGGTTTTCCTCAGGAAGTGCATCCCCTGTGGTGGCCACATCTGCAGGGGAGAGAACAGTGGTGAGCTCCAGGGTGTGGGCCTTTGAAGCCCAACGTGCCTGAGAATTCACAGGGTCCAATTTCACACCCTCCTCCTCCAGAAGAGCCTGTAATGTTCCCAGACACCCTCCCTCCCCCACTGCTTCCAGAACGGCACTGAATGTGTATTTCCCTTCTCCCAGGAGGTCCCCTCTCCTTGTCCCTTTACCTGCTGGGCTCTCTGTGATGCCAGCTGTTGGGCTGAGCCTGAGAAGAGAGAACAGGTGAGCATGGGGGGCACCTGGAGGCAGAGAATTGGAAGAGGGGGTGCCTGGTCACCCCCAGGGATCTCACCTCTCCTGGGGCCTTGGCTCCTCACCCTTGCTGATGGGGGGCCCTGAGGACAGGCAGGGTATGAATTAGGAGGGAGGCTGTCTTACCAGCACCCCAAACACCTTCCCACATGACCCCAAATTGACCCTGCAACTCACCACGTTTTTTCTGATGGTGACGGTGGACTAAGAGGAGGGCCAGGAGGAGGAGACAGAGCAGAGAAACCACACAGATCCTGACAAGAATATAAAGATGCTCTGTGGACAGGCCTGGGGGAGCAGGGGAGAGGGAACCCAGGTATCAGCAGTGTGCATTTACTGAGCACCTACTGCATACCATGCCTGTGCTGGGGCATAGCATGTTCACACCCACATGGATCATCTCTCACATGCCTCATAGTCCTGTCTCATGGGAACCATCACCCCCATTTTACAAAACCAGGGTCCTGAGTGAGGTTGTCTTCTGTCCACAGGAAAATGGCATAGCTGGAATGTGATGGACACCCAACCCCATTCTTTCCCTCCCCCAAGTGGCACACTCCAGGTCCATGGCCTTCTGACCCCATCACTCACTGCTGGTCTTAGTGTCCGGGAATTTGTCTGCGTGTGTTCTAGGAATGAGGAATCAGTAGGACATGCATCAAAGGCCAGAGCTGGGCAGACGAGGCTCCAAGTATCCCCAGCCCCCACCCAGGGGGTCTCCCTGGCTCTGGGACCCTCCTCACCTGTTCCCTCCAGTGCTGCTCTGCTGGTGGAACTTCCTGTGAGGATGGAAATACCGTATGTCAGTCCTGTCCAAATTGGTAACCATGTTTTATTGAATCCATTGATCTTGAAGTTAAATAAATGTGTGTATGTGTCAAATACACATATGTATATTTGTGTGTGTATATATGTATATATACAGACATATATATGATTTTTTCAATAATCTTTCAGCTTGCTCACCCAGCCCCAACCCCTCCACGCTGACAGCTATCAGTCTGTTCTGTGTATCTGTGCCTCTGTTTCTATTTTGTTTGTTACATTATTTTCTTCAATAGACTCCACACAGAAGTGACGTCATATGGTATTTGTCTTTCTCTGACTCTCCTAGCCCAGGGCAGAGGGCAGGACCCCAGAGCCTGATCCCAATGACAGAGCCCCCCAAAACCCCACCAGGGTGCCATCTCTACTCACCAGCTGTGGAAGGGGGCTTTCTGTGTATGGTGGGGGTGGAGGTGACAGTGCTGGGAGCTCCTGTGAACAGGGCAGGAGAAGGCTGATGCTATCTGGGGGCTTCCAGGGGTCCATCCCACTCAGCCCAGCCTCTTTCCATCATGAACTTCCACCCATAGGCCACATCAGTCCACCCCTC
>PVIA01017246.1:0-16224 GCA_004024845.1 Tonatia bakeri
GAACCAACTCTTGCCTTTCAGCTAATTCTATCACACCTTCTGCAGATGCAAATATACAGGTGACCCCCACCCTTCTTCCTCGGCCATTCAGAGCTGTGGCTCTCAACCTGGGCTGCCACTGGAATTGTTACAAAAACTTTTTAAAATTCCAATGCCTGCCCACTCACATATACAAAAATTAACTGCGAATGGATCAAAGACCTAAATGTAAGAACAAAACCAATACAACTCCAAGAAGAAATTGGAGAGGTAAATCATCATGAACTTAGACTTGGCAGTGGATTCATAGACATGAGAACAAAAGCAATGAAAGAGAAAATAGATCAGTTGAATTTCAGCAAAATTAAAATCTTCAGTGCACCAAAGGACACTACCAAGAAAGTGAAAAGACCACCTACAGAGTGGGAGGAATACTGTACGTAGTATAACTGAACCCAGCCTGCACCGTGAAGTCCCCTGGATGGCTTCACAGTCCGTGACTGCCTAGGTCTCACCTCAGAAATCCAGAGTTAAGAGGTCCTGCTCCTGACTCTAAGTGGGGAGGTCCTAAGAGTGCTGGGAAGAGCACGGTCTTCTAAAACCTTCCAGAACTTTCCAGAGCCTTCCAGATCCCTACCCAGGTATTGACATGTGAGTGAAGTCATCTTAGACCATGCAGACCAGACCAGCCACTCGCTGAATATTAGCCTGGAAAAAGAGCAATTGCCCATTTGAACCCTGCCCAAATTCCTACCCCACAAAATCATGGTTGTTGTTCTAAACTGCTGTATTGCTGCAGTAACCTTTTATTCAGCAACAGAAAACTGGAACACAGTCCACTGGAGCGACTGATGAAAAACGGCTAAGGCAGGAACAACTGTTGGAGTATTCCAGGGACCAAAATAAGGCCAATGTAGCTGAAGCTAGGACAAGGACAGAGGTGAGTGGGAGACAAGCTGTGAGAGGTGAGTGGGGGCAGTGGGGTGCTTGGTGGGCCTCGCAGGGGATGGCATAAAGGGATTTTAAGGAATTAAGAAAGTTCTTTCTGGCAAACGGGCTATAGTGGGGCAAGAGTGGACAGACAGCATTAGGAGGCTGTTGCAACTGGCAGCTTTTCCTGGTTGGGAATTTGGCCCAATATGTAGCAACTTACCTTGCAAAACTGTCATTGACTCCCTGACCTTTGTGCCAGTTCAAGCCACTGAACCTCTGCCTCATTTCTGTTACTTGTCCTTCACATTGCATCCCAGTTCTACCGATGGTGTCTCTCTCCTGCTCCCCGGCGTCCTGTGTTAACAGATTCTGGAGGAGGGGCCTTGCCCTCCTTCGCTGGTTCCCTGCGTGTAGAGAAGCCCACCGACACACCCTTGGGGTGGAGGGTAACTTATTTGGGAAAATAAACATGCTGAGCAAACTCAGCTCAGCTTCCAGCTGCCCGTGGTAGCACCAGCCCTGCTCCTCTTTCTTCCAGGTGACGAAGTAGCCCTGTCTCCACAGAGGAGGCCCAGGAGGGCCGAGTGCTGCTGTGATGGGGGGCAGGGAGTCCACTTGTTCTGGGATTCAGTATTGGGAAGCTCCCTCACCTACTAACATAGGCCACATTCTTCAAATCTTTGTCCGTTAGAAAGGTGATATTTTGGCCTCCAGTGCCTGATCTCCTCTCTCAACTGGACTCAAACGCAGGTAGAGAAAAGGGCCTGTTTATCAGGACACTAAGTCCCTAACGCCCGAGGCCCAGCATCAATAACTCGCCTGGTAGTCAGAACCCTGGCTTTGCTCAACGGTGCTCTCAGGAATGACCTGCCCCAGACCTCACTGTTGGTAACCACCTGGTTGTTCTGGTTGATTTTCATATGTTTCCTGTTTCTAGACTTTTCCATGGTCATATAACATCCACCTGTTCCCAAGGCTGCCCCACCCCCTGGTTGAATTTCCCAGCCCAGCAGAAGTCGCCTAACTCTAGAATGGAGCATGACTTCCTTATCAATATCCACTGGGCCTGCTCCTTCAGGTCTGTACGGAGCAGGGAGCTCAGTGTGTGTGTCGTTCACATGTTGGAGTCCCTCCCCCAGCCAGCCCATGGCCCACTAACCTGTGAGCTTTTATCCTCGCAGCACAAATAAGAGAGGACAATACAGCATGAAGGGTTCTAGAGTTCTACCAGATCTTAACTATATGTCCTTTGTCTAGTTTCTTAATCTTTCTGGGCCTCAGTTTCCTTATCTGCTAAATGGAGAGAGTGATTACAACATCTCCTTATTTCTGTGATGTTCTTTCAGTGACATATAAGATGTGAGGGGTTGATGCTGCCCTCACAGCCACCCCCAAAGGAAGCTAGATCCTGAGAGGATAGTAGAGGGGTCCATAGGCCGCTGCATGAGAGGGCGGAGGGAGCAGAGGGAGCACACCCAGAGAAAACCAGAGTCCAGGTTCCCGGGAGGAACGGACTTCACAGGGGCACATGGGTGACTAAGTGGGGTAAGTAAGTGAGCATTGCAGACCTGTAGACCTAAGCACTCTGTGTAGTACAATAATAGTATGGTCACTAACTATGTTACCAGTATTAAGAAAAAGAGGAACATGATCACCACCAGGTGGCATATTAGTTTGTCAAAACGAAAACAAAAAGAAATTACATTGGCAAAAGAATAGACAGAGCTATCTGTGGAACAGAACACAGAGCCCAGAAATAGACCCACATAAATATAGTCAACTGATCTTTTAGGGAGCAAAGGTAATTCATTGGAGCAAAGACAGTCTGTCCAACAAAAAACCACTGGACATCCACATGCAAAGGATTAGATCTAGGCACAAACCTTACACCCTTCACAAAAGTTCATTCAAAATGGATCACAGATGTAAATGCAAAATGCAAAACTATAAAAGTTCGAAAAGATAACATAAGAGAAAATCTCAAAGACCTTGCATTTGGCAATGACTTCATAGATAAAATAACAAAGGCATGATCCATGAAAGAGAAAATTGATAAGCTGAACTTCACTAAAATTAAGATTTTCTACTTTGCTAAAGACAGTGTCAAGAGAATGAAAAGACAAGCCACAGACTGGAAGGAAATATTTGCAAAATACACATTGGATGCAGGACTGTTATCTAAAATATACAAAGAACTCTTAAAACTTAATGAGAAAACATTCAGCCTGATGTGAACCCCAGCTTGTGGTGTCCGCGTCATTATGGATGAAATATGAGACAAATTCACACAGACTACCGGGTCCTGTGGAGAAAAAGGGATGGCATGGCTTTTCTCTCAAGGGCAGCAAAAGCCTTGGTCCTTGCTCCAATGAACTTTTATTGTCTTACTGGGCATTACAAGAAGATCCTCATTAACTATGCACAGGCTTGATTTAGGTGGTTACCTTTTACAGAAAACAAAGGGGAGGATGCTGGTAATCACATCACAAAAGAGGGATATTTTGCAAATGAAAAGGCAAAAGTAGTTGAACCAGTTACACTCATCCCTGGAAGGTTTAGCATGGTTTTTAGGAAGTTGCTTTGCAGTAAATGTCCTCAATTCAGGGTGAGGGAGTTTTAGCAAAAAGCAAGACTCATAGCAGCCTAGGTACATTGCAGGCCTGATTCCCCACAGGAGAACCCACCTGTGGGCATGAGTCCTGTGCATCTCCGAGCTGAGCCCACGCCGAGCAGAGTGGCCTCCCACACCTACCCCCGTTGTTTTTTGTTAGGACTGCTATAGATCCCACAAAGCTTGCTGCTTGCTGGTCTCCCACACGACCTTGGGAAAATAATTCGCAAATATGTCAAAGTACATAGGGCATTATCATAATCAGTAAGCAACCCACATTCTCAGATGAAGCCCTTCGATCACTGTCAGGTAGTAATTACCAAATAGATAGCATTCAAAGAACTCTGAGGGTCTATTTTGAGTCAGGGTCAGATAGCTAAAGGGCCATGAAACTTTGGGAAAACAAAGTCATTTCAGGTTTGGACCCTTATCATTTAAATTGAGGGTACTGGCAAAGTAGGTTTCATAGGATTTTATGCATTCTTTCTTAGGCCTGATCACCCCAGGGAGTCTGCTCTTTCCAGCACAGGGCTGCACTGACCACTGGCATTATTTCAGGCTTAGGTCGAGCAGGGAGTAAGGCAGGCAAGAGATTAGGAGATTTCATGCAGACAGAATAAGGATTCAAGCTATGTCAAAGCCGAGGGGTGGGGGTGAGGGTCCATCATCCCCTTTTTCAATAGCCCAAGTCCTTCCCTGAGGGCCTTCCCTCGGGATCGTGCCTGTCTTAGGTCCATCCTCCCTTGAGGAATCTTACCTGTCATTGGCTAACTGACCAAGCAATGGGGGCCAGGCAGGGTGAAATAAAGTGGGCAGAGGCAGTGCTCCTGCCAGGGAGATAAACTTTGTCTCCTCAGTGGCTTATGGTCCCAAGGTCGCTCACTCAGCCTCAATCATGGTGGGGTTACAGCTTCTGAAACCAGGCAGGGCAGTTCCCAACATCTGATCTCCCCACTTTCTCATTTGTAAATTCTATTGTAGCTGTTAAGCCTGTGAAGCCTACTATTTGCTGTTCCCCAATGCAATCTTAAGAAAACAATCTCTATATATATCTTAAAGCATAAATAAGGATTAAGACAAAAGGGGCATCCAAAGGCTACCATGACCCAAACCCATAAATCCAGTTTTTAGGGTTCAACCTCTGAACATTATGGGGCACCAAAGGGTTGTTGCCTTCTGCAGGAGGTGCTTAAGCCTCAGCCTCTGTCAAACAGTGTATGAAAAGATGCTGCACATCATATGTCATCAGGGTAACGCATACTAAAACAGCAATGAGATGCCACTACACACCTATTGGAAGGGCCAAAATCCAGAGCACTGGCAGCACCGGATGCTGGAGAGGATGGAGGCAACAAGCACGCTCATTCATTGCTGGTGGGAATGCAAAATGGTGCAGCCACTTTGAAAAACAGTATAACAGTTTTTCACAAAACTAAACATACTCTTACCATAGGATACAGCAATCAGACTGATATTCACCCAAAGAAGGTGAGTCTTATGTTCACACAAAAACCTGTACACAGTTGTTTATAGGAGCTTTATTCACAATTGCCCAAACTTGGAAGCAACCAAGATGCCTTTCAGTAGGTAATGGATAAATAAACTGTGGTTCATCTGACCATGAGATATTATTCAGAGCTAAAAAGAAATGTGCTATCAAGCCATGAAGAGACATGGAAGAAGCTTAAATGCATGTTAGTAAGGGAAGGAGGCCAATCTGAGAAGGTCACATACTGTGTGATTCTGACTCTGTGACAGTTTGGATGGTGGGAGACGCTGGCAGTGGGGGAGGCTCTGCATATGTATGTGTGGGGGTCTAAGGGAAATCTCTGTATCTTCCTCTCAATTTTAGTGTGAGCCTAAAAACTGCTCTAAAAATAGTCTTCAAAAAAAAAGTAATTAGCCCTGCCTGGTGTGGCTCAGTGGCTTGAGTACTGGCCTGCTTGTGAACCAAAGGGTTGCCAGTTTTATTCCCAGTCAGGGCACGTGCCCGGGTGGTGGGCTAGGTCCCCAGTTGGGGGCACATGAGAGACAATCTCACACATTGATGTTTCTCTTCCACTCTTTCTCCCTCCAGTCTTCTCTCTGTAGAAATTAACAAAATCTTTCTTTAAAAGAATTAATAAAATTAAAAATCAATAACTCCTG
This sequence comes from Tonatia bakeri, assembly GCA_004024845.1. Taxonomy (NCBI): domain Eukaryota; kingdom Metazoa; phylum Chordata; class Mammalia; order Chiroptera; family Phyllostomidae; genus Tonatia; species Tonatia bakeri. The sequence goes on from PVIA01017246.1 coordinate 5,672, forward strand.
TAATATGGTTTTTAGATGCAGAAAATCATTACTTGAATCCCAAAACTGTGAAAATGTCTCTTGCCTTGCTCTATGCAGCTCTGCCTAGAAGGTAGAGAAAAAATGCTTTTTTCTCTAATTATCTTAGCCCAGAGGTCCAAACATATAAAATAAGGTCATGTTTAGCTAGACTATATCAACATCAGTTCTTATTTTAGGTGGTCATAACACTAATAACAAAGCAAAATGAAACATGCTAATCATGGGTAGGAGGATAGAAGCAAGAAATGGGTCCTCTGGCCCAAGGAATGTGTTGAAGCAAAAGGGGAATCTCAGGACAGAGCTGGTGTGTGGAGTTTCATCCAGGGCTGCAGCCTGAAAGCCCCCGGGGGTTCCTGCATCCGAGCCCAGACCAAGGAAGTTCTTCACCTGGAGGCCTTTTTATGGGATGATTTACTCATGCTTCGCTTCTCAATTTGGATTTATCTTTAAGTTGGCAGTATTGAGCAATTTTTTTCAACAAGGATGCATGAGTGGTATATTGTAAGATACATTTCTTTATCTTTCTCACTCAAAACTTCTTCCAGGAAGTGAAATGTTTGCAAGAGATTCATTTTGAATCATGATGATGATTCTTTTCCATTTATATACTTAATGCTTTTTTTCAAAAAGCTGTTCTCAATTTCATCTTTTTAAATTGAACTTATTAGGATGACATTGGCTCAGTTTCGTCTTTGATTATGGCTTCTGGTTCAATTGTTCTGTTTCTTAAGGAGGCACCAGAAACCTTGGGTTGAATCTCCAATCTCTATCATCAGTACTTACTAACTTAATCATCCATCCCAGTTGTCTTCTTTATATTTTTCAAGAGCTTTTCAGTTGATTCCTCACATCACTAAGTTAGTTTCTTCACTTGGTCAGCTCTGCGCCTATGCAGCGCCACATGAAGCTTCTCGTTTTGCTGTTGCTCTGACTGCATCTCCGATCTTAAGCTCTCACTGAAGACCATTGACCAAAAATCCTGACTTGATTCAACTTAGACAGTGAGGAACTCTATTATTTCACATAACCAGGATTTCTCAGACACTCAGTTGGACAGGAGGATGATATATGTGACTCCTAGCCCAAATTCTATTGCCTAGGAAGCCGGCATCTACTCTGTCTTTACTGGGCCTCCACTGCCTATTTTTTGTGATTTTAATTATCAATTGAAATACATAAAAATGTATAACTCCAAGAACCTGCTGCCCATGCTCTTCCTGTCTCTGACTTTGTCTATGGTATTTCCTTGAGGAGACTCTGTGCCTTCCAAGGTGCACCACAATGCCAATGTCAACTCTCCTTCCTTCTGTCTCTGTGCCTCTGTCCCTGCCTTTCACACACATGCACCCACACACCCTTCCTGTCAGTCTCTGGTGTTGCAGTATTGCACAGATATGTTACAGACTACACGGATAGAAGGTGAGGATTGAGAGAATGGAGTACTGATCGTGTATAGTTGCCTGAAAAAGCAGCTCAGGAGGGATGGCGTTATGGTTCTTTGGTTGGTTCAAGTCTTGAAGTTGTGACGCAGGGTGGGAACTAAGAGGCGTTTGCCCTTATTTCAAGATGGCTGTAGGCTGAGCGTGAGTGGTTCATTCACTTACTTTCTATGAGATTCTTGGTAGAAACTCCTTCCAAATCCTGGCATTAGGCTGATGTCAGTACTAGTTTATGACGATTGGTGAGTTTAGTGTTTTTTTTTTGTATTTATATACTTAACAGATAACTTTATCTGAATGCGTGTTATTCAAAAAATTTGCTACCTTTTGAAAAAGTACCCACCCCACATCCACTATCCACATCTGGAATTTACTGCAATAGTTGTGCCGGGAGCCCAGCTGCAGGACACGGAGTGCTGTCACCTCCCTGCCCTCCCCAGGGACAAAGCCCTTCGTGGAGCCCCATCAGAGCCCAGGGCGCCTGGGCTCTGAGACCCTGTCAGGACGGACACAAACTCAGTGCTTTTGACCTATTATGTCGTCATTGACTTACACGGTAGCATACGGCATGGAGAGGAATCGTAATTGTAACTGCGTGCCTCCATAATGCTGTTTCTGTCCACAAAGAGAACCACTGAAGAGCTAGTTAACTGGTATGCAGTTGAGGCTTAAAATGCTTTATTTTATTCAGAAATATTTAGTGGGTTTTATATAGACATTTAAAGGTATCTTGGAAGGTTTTTTTTTTTAATTTTCAGGGAAAAAAGATATAGTTGAGGTGTTAGGTGACCAGAGAAACACTATTTTTTGCCCTTAGAAATAAATAAGGCCCCCGTGTTCTGAAAACTTCTTATTTAGCACCTTTTCAGGAAGGAGTGAGATCCGGATATCTAGGGATGACAGTGTCTCAGTGAGAAGCTGGGGACTGTGTCACATTCCAGCTACTGCACTGTCCCGTCCCTTCCTGACTGGCTTTCTTCCCCTACCTGCCCAGCCATTGCAGAGGATGCTCCCCAGTCTGCATTTCGGTAACAGCCCAGAGCTCAGCCTGTGGATGCTCTTGTCAGCCCTGGATGCTCTTGACTGACCACAGAAACCAGTTTCCCTCCTGAAGGGAGAGTCTACAGGCTAAACTTGACTGGTGACCAGTGGTGGCTGAATCTGAGCACAGGTTGGGTCAGAAGCAAAGGAAAGCCATCCCTCCCACTTCCTGTACCAGCGTCTCCTCCTCTCCCTGTGCCCACTCCACACGTGCACTCACGCACACTACGTGCACACACATGCAAAGTGTGCATGTGCTTTTCTTGCTGCAAACAGCAGCCTAAGGAGTTAAATAGCATTAAAGAAGCTGATCTTCTCTCCTTTCCAATTCTCCAAAGCCTGGCAGCCAGCCAGTGAAGGTTGCTCTTGCAGGCATCGTGTGTCAGTGCGAACTGCAGTGATCTCATCATTTCCTCATCAAAATAGCATGTCCTCACATCACCATTGGCAGAAACAGGCTTGAAAACAAAAAGGAACTTCCACTAACCCAACATTATATGATTTATTCTTTTAATCAAATAACTAGGCTTAGGCCCAAACTAATAACAGATTTGTGCATCTTTTCCCCCACCTCACTGTCAAAAAATTCTATCTGCCATCTTAATTTTGAAAAATTAAGGATGGAGTAAAGTGCATTAGTTTATATATAAAATATTTACAAACCTTTGTTACCCAGAGATTGGCAAATTATAGCCTGAGGACTGAATCCTATCCACTGATCATTTTTGTACAGCCTGCAAGCTAAAATTAGTTTTTACATTTTTAATGGTTGGGGGAAAATTGATTTTAAAGAATATTTTGTGACATGTGCAAATCATATAAAATTCAATTTTGGGTGCTCACGAAGAACGTTTTGTTGGAACTCCGCTGTGCCCATGCGTTTGCAGTTTGTCTGTGGCTGCCTTTGCACAAGGACAAAACTGAATAGTGGCAACCTATCAAGTAGCCCACAAAACCTGAAATATTTACCATCTGATACTTCGAAGAAAAAACTTTTTTTAATTAGAAAAATTATTCATTTCTGCTCCTTGCATACACACCTTACTGTTCAGGAAACAATCTTACATACATATCTGAAATAATGTACTGCCACACCCTCTCCTTGATGGCAAAGTACCATAAGTGAAGTTGGTCAACTGTCCAGAGTTCTCAGCTTATGGGATCTTGCTTCCTGATTTTACATTAATTTCTGAAAGTCAGAAATGTCATTTCCAAAAAATGTTAAGAGGGCTGTAAAAAATAACCACTCTATTCAATATTATAGCTGTGGAAATGGGGTAGGTATATTTTAAGAAATTAAAAACTGAGAAAAAGACTTCCGGCCAAGATGGAGGTGTAGGTAGACACACTGTGCCTCCTCGCACAACCAAAATAAGGACAACAACAATTTAGAAACAATAACAACCAGAACTGACAGAAAATTGAACTGTATGGAAGTCCAACAACCAAGGAGTTAAAATAGACACATTCATCCACACTGGTAGGAGGGGCAGAGTCGGGCAGCCAGGCGGAGAAGGGTCTCGGCAAAAAAAGCGGTGGCACCGGGCACGCAAGTCTGCAGCGGGCAGACCCTGGGCATGCAAGCAGTGGCTGGCAGACCCCTGGCGAGAGGTGGCAACAAGCAGACCCAGTGAGGCAGCAATTGTGAAGCAGGGCACAGCGTGCAAGGCAGCTAATGGGGCAGTCCCACAGTCATGTGCAAATAAACCAGGCAAATCTGGAGAGCGAGACAGACCTCGCAACCCAGGGTCCCAGCACCAGGAAATAAAGTCTCAAAACACCGATTGAAAACACCTGTAGGGGCTGAGGTGCCAGGGGACTTGCAGTCTCATAGGAGAGTTCATTGGAGAGACCCACAGGGTCCTAGACCGACCCACATGGGAATCAGCACCAGAAGAGCCCAATTTGCTTGGGGGAAGCTGAGGAAGTGACTGAAATCCAAGAGAGCAGAGCAAGCACCATTGTTCCCTCTTGGACCGTGCCCCTACATACAGCATCATAACCCAGCAATGTAGGTTGCCCCACTCTGGCGAACACTTAAGACTCTGCCCCTCACTATCAGGTAGGACAAGACAAAAAAAAAAAAAAAAAAGGCCCAAACAGAAAAACAGCTCAAAGCTCCAAAGAAAATACAACTGAGCGACCAAGAGATAGCCAACCTATCAGATGCACAGTTCAAAGCACTGGTGATCAGGATGCTCACAGAATTGGTTGAATTTGGTTGCAAATTAGATGAGAAAATGAAGGCTACGCTAAGTGAAATGAAGGAAAATGCACAGGGAACCAATAGTGATGGGAAGAAAACTGGGACTCAAATCAATGGAGTGGACCAGAAGGAAGAAAGAAACAACCAAACAGAAAAGAATGAAGAAAAAAGAATTCAAAAAAATGAGGAGAGGCTTAAGAACTTCCAGGACATCTTTAAACGTTCCAACATCCAAATTATAGGGGTACCAGAAGGGGAAGAGGAAGAGCAACAAGTGGAAAAGTATTTGAACAAATAATAAAGGAGAACTTCCCCAATCTGGCAAAGGAAATAGACTTCCAGGAAGTCCAGGAAGCTTAGAGAGTCTCAAAGAAGTTGGATGCAAGGAGGAACACACCAAGGCACATCATAATTATATTACCCAAGATTAAAATGAAGGAGAGAATTCTAGAAGCAGCAAGAGATAAGGGGACAGTAAACTACAAAGGAGTTCCCATCAGACTGTCAGCTGATTTCTCAAGAGAGACCTTGCAGGTGAGAAGGGGCTGGAAAGAAGTATTCCAAGTCATGAAAGGCAAGGACCTACATCCAAGATTGCTCTATCCAGCAAAGCTTTCATTTAAAATGGAAGGGCAGATAAAGTGCTTCTCAGATAAGGTCAAGTTAAAGGAGTTCATCATCACCAAGCCCTTATTATACAAAATGCTAAAGACTTATCTAAGAAAAAGAAGATAAAAATCACGTACAGTAAAATGACAGCAAATTCACAATTATTAACAACCACACCTAAAACAAAAACAAGGACAAACTAGGCAAACAATTAGAATAGGAACAGAACCCCAGAAATGGAGATCACATGAAGGGTTAGCAACAGGGGAGTATGAGGAGGAGAGAGGAGGGGAAAGGTACAGAGAATAAGTAGCATAGATGGTAAGTAGAAAATAGACAGAGGGAGGGTAAGAATAGTATGGGAAATGTAGAAGCTAAAGAACTTATGACACATGGACATGAACTAAGATGGGTGAGTGTGGGTGGGAGAGGGTATGCAGGGTGGAGGGGAATGAAGGGGGGGAATGGGACAACTGTAATAGCATAATCAATAAAATAAAAAAATAAAAATAAATGCCAAAAAAATAAACTGTGACAATTCAGATAGTAATCAAACAAACATGGCATACTTATTAGGAGATGAAATTTCAGGAGTTTATATGTAAAATTATTTGTTATTTAATCATTAATAAATCTTCTTTAGGCTACCTTAAAAAAAAAACAACTGAGAAAAAAAGGTCACTTAACATCACTGGTATATCAGTTTAGGTCAGCTGAAAAAACTGTGTGATAAGCTTGTCTCTTTGATTCCAAGATATTCCAGACCAAGCTTTTATGTGCTTCCCAGGTTTTCTACTAGATGCCTCTTTTCTACTTCTTTTCGTCTTTTTCCTACATCATATCAGAGGACTGGTGTAGCCTTTAAAGCTTCAGTGACAGGATCAAATCCAGTATCTGCAGATTTCTTCTCAAAAGGGACTCCAGGAGCTGGCAGTTTCATTCTCATGAATACTCTAGTCATGAAAAAACTCAGTAGAACATGGACGACTCCAAGGAAGAGAAGAAGAAATCTATTGAGTTTAGGAATGTTTGGAGCTTTGGATCAGCCTAGGATCATGAACCCTAAACCTCCCATTGGAAACAGAAAGCTGGATCGAATATATTCCTTCCATAATATATTGTCCGTTTGCCCAGTGAGCTGAGAGAACTACTGGTCTCTGACGCCCACGTTCATCAGCCACAGAGCCAACGCTTGGAGGCTCAACAGTAACATAATAAACATTCCTCCAGTGGAAAGGAAGTGAGGTACCTGTGTCAGAGCACGTGCCGTCACGGCCACGGGTGTGTGCACCTGGGGCAGCTTCTTCAGTTTCGGGCTGGGGCATTCCGACACTGAGAATGGGCTCGTACAAAGTCTCAGTGTTGGCAGTGGCAAGGACAGCTCTCGGTCTCTGATCCTCAGAAAGATTTACCACCTCCCATATTAGCCCATTATAATAAACCAACAAAAAAATCAAAATGTTGTTTGCATGATATTATGCGGACACATTGTAGTTATTAGGGAGCAAAGTGACTGCACACCACAGAGCATAAACAACCATAAACCAAGGGTCTAAGGAGAGATCATCCTCTCTTTGAATTTTATTTACCTACAAGGAAGCTGAGAAGCAAAAGCTGGTGGGTTGAATCCTTAGAAAGTCAGAGGAAGTCACACACGTGGTGCAGTGGGTTGAAAACTTGGTCCAATACATTTAGAAGTTCCAGAAAAACTTTCTTCTTTGTTTTCTATGTTACTCCACTTTGCCTTGAAGTAGAAAAGGGTGAAGTTCGGAGGAAGGGCACACAAACTTGCCGGATACGTATGTCTTTTCCAGTTGAACACTGTCTTATTTGGGTTACTTTGGTCTCTTTCTGGTAAAAATTATCTTTCAAGCAATCTGTCACCTCCCACCCCGACCTGTCCTTCAGTTATTGTAGGGAAAAGCTTACATGAGCTCAGCCACAAGAGAGAAATCTCAGATCCAAGTTGGGATCCTTACACAAGAGCCGAAATTTTTGTTCCCACCCAGGCATGGGCGACTGGCTCACGCATCTCCTCCCAATGCAGCCATCTTGGCTCTCTCTGCTCCCAGGGTGTTGCAAATTATCTAAATCTTGACAATGTCCCTGGCCTGGCTGTGCCCCCACAGCCTGTGCTACAGGTCCTAGGTGCCCTGAGTGGCCCATAGTAGGTCTCCTGACTCTCGATCTGCTACCTTCTCCATTCTCCACCGGAAGCACACAGACTGGGTCTTGTCTATGCCCCACTCACAGGGTGTGACCGTCCCCACTCTCTCTGCCCAGGCCCTTTACTGAGCCCTCTCTAACTCACCTCCTGGGTGCCCCAGGTCAGACACAGCAATTCTCTGGCCTTGACAGTTCTCCTGCCCATACCTGGAACAAAGCCACAGCTCTGGGAGTCCCTCAAACCACCCAGACTTCCTAACATGACCCTCCTTCAGGGCAGAAGCTTGTACACAGATATCTTATTATTTTGCCTCCACCTCCTCTCTTCTTCCTGTCCAGTCAGCACTTCCCGTATGAAATAACCAAAGTTCTCTCAGCCTACGGCTTATATGTCTAAATGCCAGACCACCTAACTGCCCATATATGAAGGAAGCTTGTAAAATTCAGAAAATAAACATTTTCTCTCTCCATAAAGCCTGGCTTTCAAAACTATTATTTTAATATGGGATCAACAAGATCAGCTTTTAAAAATCAAAGCCCATCAATGGCCTTTTCATTCCGGGCACTGACCACCTCCCCATTCCCTGTAGTTTATGGATTAGTATTCACGGCAGAAGGCTGTGGGGTACATGACTTACTGGGGTATGAAAAACATGTAAATCTAATACTTCAAAATATTATTCCTGTTACCCTTACTGGGTAAAACTCTTTTGTAAACATTTTCATTCTCTCTTTTTTTAAATATATTCCACCTTGACAGAGTCCTTTGGACTTGGCTGTTGTGTTAGTTTGCTCAGCCTGTTGTGACAAAATACCACACACCAAGCGGCTTAAACAAGATTTATTTCAGAAACTAGAAGTCTGCAACGTCAGCAGGGTTGGTTGCTCCTAAGGCCTCTCTCCTTGTCTTGCAGATGGCCACCTTCCTCTGTGTCCTTGTACACTCTTCCCTCTGTGCATGTCTGTGTCTTTATCTCCTATCCTCATGGGCCCACCCACATAACCGCATTCTACTGAATCATCTCTTTAAGGCCCCATCTCTGAACACAGTCACACCGGGGGTCTGGGCTTTAACACACAAATGTTGGGGGAACACAGTTCTGCCCACAACCATTGTCAAGGCCATTATCAAATGAAAATTTTATATTGTAGCTGCTGGTACATTTTCTACAAAAGGATTGCAGGAATACCAACCTCGGCTGACAAAGGTGGGCTTCTCACATGAATTTTTGCTTGAGTGCCAGGTTCTTGCTGTTGTGCAGACCTCAGGGTCTCCCAGGTGAGCACCAGGGACACAGATCATTCAAGAGCAGAGATCCTCAAGCTTGGATGATGTGTAGCAGGTGAAAAAACCATCATCTTGACAACTTCCACCATAGTTCCTCTTACGGAAGGGACCTTGCTGTTTAGGAAAACTTCTTGAGATACAAAGGTGAGGGAGGGGAACAGCCCCTGACGGTCGAGGTTAAAAGACCCTGAGCAAAGAAATAGCTAATTGTTGTGCGTAAGAAATAAGGTAGAATGGCAGGGGGTGCCTGGGAGGGAATGAAATAGAAGGAAGGGGATGGAGGGGAAGAGAAGGGTCAGATGAGAGGAAGGGAGGGCAAGACCCAAGGAAAGCCCCCGGGGTAAGTGAACGCACTGCTAACCCCTGAACAGCAGGGTTTCAGCCACGTGGGTCCACTTACATGTGGGGTTTCTTTTCAATACATACTTTGAATGTATTTTCTCTTCCTTATGATTTTCTTAATAACCTTTTGTTTTCCTAGCTTATTTCATTGTAAGAATACAGTCTGTGACACACGTAACAAGCAAAATAAGAGTTAATGGACTGTTCATGTGATCAGCAAGGTTCCTGTGTTCAGCAGTAGGGTATCAGTGTGAAGCGCTGGGAGAGTGGCAAGTTCTGCATGGATTTGCGACTGTGTAGCGGTTGTACTTCCTAAGCCCCATGTTGCCCAAGGGCCAACTATACTCCCTTGCCGGGCCTGCCTAGCAAAGTGCCGCCGACTAGGAAACTTCAGCGAAGGAAACATGTTGTCTCCCCATTGTGGATGCTGGAAGTGCAAGGTCAGGTGTTGGCAGGGTCAGTCCTTCTGAGGACTGTGAGGGAGAATCCACTCCAGGTCCTTGTCCCTGGATTGTGGACAGCCATCGTGCCCACATGGCATCCGCCCTGCGTGTGTGCCTGTGCCCAAATGTCCTCTTCTTACCAGGACGCTAGTCAGATTAGATTAGGGCTCATGCTAATGAACTGACTTTAATTCATTACCTCTATGAAGATCCTGTCGGGTCACATTCTAAAGAAGTTAAGATTTCGACACTTTCTTTGGAGGGGATATAATTCAACCTGTAACAGTGGACCAAAGAGAACACAGTGATGTATAACATTCCAGGCCGAGTTGTTCATTTCTGGGAGTAAACCTGGATTCCCTCAGAGTAAAAACACTGGGGACTTAGAGGTCTGTGTCCTGCCCACAGTGTCCTGCCCACCCCCATCTCTGCTGCCAGCCGGGAGGAGCGGGATGGAACCAGAGCAATGAGAGCTGCTCTGGCGGCACTTTTTCCCAGAGAGAGTACCTCAGAAAGAAGGGAGATAGCAATCACACCCGCACACAGGCACCCCCATTCAGGCCCTGCCAGACCTGCAGTATCAGAACCTGAGAAATCCAAGCATGTCCAAGCTCCTGGTGCCATGTTTTAGAACCATGGCTGTCACCCAGAGCAGAGAAAGACAGGGTCACATGTGTTCCCTCCAGAGTTGCTTAGATCTAATCTTAGTTAAATTCTTTGCCCTTGTTACCTCCCAAGAGAGTGACTAATAGCAGAATTTACCCCACTTTCAAAAGGGCAGCCTTCTGTCTCTCCAAAATCATGGCTGAAATTTTTTTCAAATATTTATTATTTTTGTAGAGAGAGGGGAAGAGAGGGAGAAAGAGCGGGAGAGAAACATCAATATGAGAGAGAAACATTCGTCAGCTGCCTTTCATATGTGCCTGAACCAGGGATGCAGCCTGTAACCTAGGCATGTGGCCTGAGTGGGAATTGAACCCATGACCTTTCAGCTTGTA
>PVIA01017247.1:0-16220 GCA_004024845.1 Tonatia bakeri
ATGGTGCTGAGAACCGAGAGAGGCCTACCAGCCTAGCACGGATTACTGGGAAGATCCAGACACTGCCTGAGACTGGACTTCTATTTTTCCTTTCCTGAGATACGGTACCCCATACTGGGCAAGGGGGGAAGGAAGAACTGTGTGCGTTTAGTGGGTGTTTTAAGGGACTTTAAGATTTTTTGGGATTTTGGTAAAAAAAATATTAGGTCACTGCCTTAAGTTTTGTATAGCACAAAATAAATGTTTTCCTTTCCTTTTCACCAATCTCTGGCATTGAGAGATATCTTTCCTATATGGCGGCGGACAAGACGGACCCGAATTTCTTTCAGTAAGAGCATCACCCTCCCGGGGCTCCCGGGCCCCCTTTGCTTGTTTGGGTCCTGCTCTGTAACACTCTCACATACCATTCGAACAAGTAAACCATATTTTGTTATTTTTGCTGGGTTGTACGTGAGAAATTTTAAATGTCCTCTCCATGGAATCATTCCCTCGTCCAAAGACAACTGTTGCTTTGGTTTGTATATTGTTCGAAATTTATGCAGGAAATAATCCAGCACAGGTTGAATCTTGAAAAGTCTCCCAGAGTGACTGTTTTGGTGTTATCATTGAAATGCCAGAATGTCCATATTTGCTCAAATCTATGGCTACTCATTGTCTGTGGAAATATTGGGGTACATATCAAAAGATTTGTTGACCAATAATCTCTCAGGCTATCTTTTCTTGTTTGACCCATCGGAATAATTAGGCCACGGAATTTCTTGATGTCCTTCTGTGTAATCGGAGACCACTTTAATGTTCTAAATGGTGTTTTGCATTTCATTGAGGTTTGATCATGATAGTTGGACAGCTCTTTGCACAACATCTCAAACAATTCATCACCAAAAAAGAGACTGGTCACAGAGGGTGCAGAGTCACACTGAGACAGAAATGTAGTGATCCCAGCATGACCTTCAAACATTTGTAAGCATGGTGGTGTGTCAATTTCAGACCAACAATTATCAGTAGCTTCGTCAGTGTTGGAATCACTTGAAAGCACCGCCACCTTGCGCTTGCTTACAGGTCTAATAATTTCACTGTCAGTAGAATCAATAGAATTGTCTCCGGAATCGTGAAAACAGTCATCCACATCTTCAATCTCACTAAGAATATCTGATAAATTGTCGTTAAATAGTTCCAGAAGTGTATCAGTTTCATTGGTTTCCTTCCTTTTTCTGAGAGGACATTTCTAAAAGCACCAGGAACTTGAAGATGAAGACTATTCGAATGACCAAAATACAATGTAACTGCAATGCTTTATGGGTTCGTGCAATTATATAGTTTTTCATAGATTGACCTGCATGGTTTCCACCAATGAGATTGCTTCATTCAATGTGGACAAGACAGTGTGTTGACATCTAAAGTCCTTAACAGATGGCGCGTGAAAAACAAGAAAACTCGTGAGCGGTACGCAATGTGTTAATTGACCTGATACATTCTGAAGAAGAAGCTAAAAACAAGATAGAAAATCAAGCATTAATTTGAGTCCACTATTTGTAATGTATTTTTTCAGTTCATAGTCCCTTTGAAATCACATCTACAGTTATTCATACAAGAAATATTTATTGAGTGTCTACTATATTACTACTGTTCAAGGTACTGCATTCAGGTAAAAATGGATCTAAACTAGTATTATTTGGTAGATTAAATACAAAGGGATTGTATTTGCTTGGTGTATGCTCTATTGCTCTCAAATGAGTTATTTTGTTGAGTATAAAAAGAGGAAAAATATGGTATAAAATGGAATAACCACATGACTGAGATGTTGTGGATTCATTTCTTTTAACAGTGTATGTATATAAGAAACATTTACTTACTAGAAGTCTACTATGTGCCTGGGGATAGAGTTTTGGGCAAGATCTAGCTTATGACCTCAAAGACAATCCAGTACAGTTCTGGTTGTGGTTTCAGCAGTTTGCCCTGCTGGTGTTCTAGCGATCAGAAGGGCCTACATTGGGGAAAATATTTTCACTGTTGTAGATCGATTTCTGTTGACCCATTAATGTCTTCTCACATGGTTTGCCTTGTATCAAAGTCATGGATCTTAGCCAGGCAACATTCACTTATTTTTTATTACTTATTTCTTCCATAATATTTTTGCTGTATCTTCTGCACATTATCTGCAGCCAGGAAGATTTTCCAGACCTTTACTCTTTATAGTTAATGTTTTTTAAATTGTAGGAACACTGTTACTTTATTCCACACATCTGTCCCCTTTTTCAGAGATTCTGATACACAATTTTCTTCACTCCCACCCTCCAGCAAAAGATTGAGACTCACTGGGAAGACTAGTCTAGAATCAGAAAATGGTCTCCTTAGAGATCCATTCTTCAAATTGGGCTTTAATATCTTTCAGCAGGTCTAGAGTGAATCTGCTGAATGAGTATGCCAATATTTTAAGTACTTGAAATTCCTTGGCCAAATGTGCTAAGTAAATTGTTAAATGTTCCACTCTGAGAGAAAGGATTTTAACATTAACCACACATATGAAGTGGATATTCCTTTTCATAAAAGAAAGAACACCTCAACCATCAACATAAACCAAAATCATTGTTGTACCTTGGCCAAAAAGTTATGAGGTTTCATTTGAAACAGTCAACTTTTTGCATGAATAATTTTTTACACTAATTATTCTCCATATCATCCTCAATGATGCTAGCGAAGGAAAGGAAGTTGGGACTAGACAAGGTCATAGTGGAGTTGGGGTGTCCTGAAAATAGGAAGAGGTCAGTTGGGTTGAACACATGAAAAGAACTGATATTGCTAATCAGCTGAAGGGTGGTAAGCCTTGACTTGGCTGACTTAGCTGCAGCTGGTTGTGCTTATAGATATCATTATGAGGTATCCATCTGGTGGCCTCTGAAGCCACCTCCTCCTGCCTAACTGTAAGCCTGAGAAATAAACACCTCTATTCATCACATGAGAGGCCAACAGGACATAACTCTGTTCCTACCTTTCAGATACAGCAAATAAGCATCATGAATCATGGTGAAAATATTTATGAAAGTCTCTCTCAACTTTAAGACTCTTTAATTCTATGATAAACTCTTGGAGAGCAGTTTCCAGAACTGAGTATTTTGTCCTTTCTTGCTTTCTGGCTTCCCATAAAATAATTCCATACAACACCCTCTGAGCAGGAAAGAATTTTTATCTATGTCCCTTTGCAAACTCTCCAGGATGATTAGACTTACTTCGTCAGCAGCTCTGCAGCTATCAAGCACAGGTTTTGGAAAACACTAGGGATTGGCACCAAGGAGAGGGCATAAGGAGAGTTATGCCAGTGAGAGTGATGTTGCTTCCCCTTTGCCTCTGCTTATGCCCTCCAGGTTCCAGGCAACTTTCCAAGACATCCCAGTATAGCTTAAAATCAGAGCTGGACCCCCTGGCTCATGTGGTTCAGTGGTTTGAGCACTGGCCTGTGGAGACATCAAAGTGTCTCCAGTTCAATTCCCAGTCAGAGCACACGCCTAGGTTGCTGTCCAGGTCAGGTCACCGGTAGGGGGTGCATAGAGGCAGCAACCACACATTGATGTTTCTCTCCCTCCCTTCCTTTCTGTCCAAAATAAATAAATAAATAAAATCTTTGAAAAAATCAGAGGTGGAATGGCTGAATTGGGGTTGTCCTAGCCTGCAAAAGAAAAATGAGGAAGGGCAGACCACCTTCTGCACATCACAATGTGTTAATTTATGGGGCTTGGTGTTGGCCTTACTCCTATCTTTATCTATGGCATCACAAAGACTTAGGAATGAGACTTCAAATCCATTACTGCCTCAGAAGTGAAACAGTCCCTGGAGATAAAGAGGAAATGAGCAAATACCCTTAGCAGGCCACAGATTTTAGAGAAAAGTCTTTCAGAATTACATATGGATGGACTTGAGAGTAGCTTTCTTAAACTGGGCCAAAAGTGCTCATAATGGAAAATAGACTTTGACAATGTTTGTAGCATTTAAGAATTATTTGCCAGGCAATTTCCATGACAAACCTGCTGGTGGACTCTGATGGCAATTCTAGTGGGAGAGGATTTATGAAAAGGAAAGGAAGGCTGTTGAGAGAAATCAAGGCTCATATAATATAAGAAGATGAGCGAGTTGACAGGGTGATTGATGCAGCATGTGGAGCTGCATTGGGACCCCCAGGAGAGGATTCCATTAACTGACCAGAAGTGAGTCCTCTGGCAATAATTTGAAATCAAGGAACAGCTATGGGGGGGATCATTCACTGGCTGGCCACCAGGGCCCAAGGAAGAGCATTTTGGAAGTACAGTAATTCAGAGTAGAGCACAGTCATTGGATCAAGGCTGGAGTGGGTGGTGCAGAGATAGGTTTGCTTTGTGTAAAATAAAATTTTACTTGCTACATATATAAACATGATAGGAATTTTGAAAAATACAGACTATTATGTATAAAATAAAAATAACTCATAATTCTACTACATGAAGATAACCACTGTTCACATTTGAAGTACATCTCTTGGAATTTCCACTCTAAGCCCATGTGTATATTTCCTTATAAAATTGGAATCACTATATTTACAACCTGCTTTTATCCCTCACATAATAGCATGTGATTGTTCTCCTCCTCTTCACCTGTTTGGATGCTACTAATGTCTAAGGGCTCAATCTAAGCTTCACTCAGTGGTAGGAAATTCCACTGACTCTAGACAAGGTGCAGTTCCTATTTTCTGGGCTCCCATGACATTCTGTTCTTGACATCTGACAGCACTCATCTCATTTGCTCAATTCTTGTATTTGCTCAATTCTTCTGTGAAAGTACAGGTCTGTCCTGGTCACTGTTATATTCCCAGAATCTGGCCCATAATAGGCCAAAACTCAATGTTTTTTAACTATGTGGATGAGAGTATTTTAAATTTGAAATTTGAATCATTAAATTTGAAAATGAGACAGCAAGAGCCAGAGTGCTTAAGTATTGGATGTTTTCTCTTTGTCATGATGGCTTCACCTACAAGGCTATGCACCCACAAGTCACTCCTTCTAAATATAGTTCAAACCTTGAAAATTCCTAATTTGTGGTCAAGTCACTTTGTTTCCCACTGGCTGATGAACCTGTGATATGGGAAGAAAGTTCCAGAAGCATGAAGCTGGAGTTAGGAAAAGGCTATGGTGCAGAAGCCACCATGATATAAGGCATGCTTCAATTTCCTCCTCCTATCCTTTTGGGTGGTGGTGTTGGTGGGAGTAGTAGTAGAGCATGCGACAAGAGCAAACACACCCAGGTAGCCTGGATACATTTATTCAATGGGCTTTGCTCTAGCACTAAGACACTGCCAAAAAACAATCAATGAGTCTTTAAGACCCAAGGAAAGGACCTGGTAGGTCTAGCCTGAAAGAAGGGTGTCTGGATGGTAGAGGACCTCAGCAGTCCAGGCACTTGATGGAACCCCAACAAACTGTATGTAGGAGGATTTTTACCTATTACAGGAAAGCAGGGCTACCTGATTCAGATGTTGCTTAGTACAATGGTTCTCTATATTTATGTAAATGAGCCAGTCACCAGGTAGTTTCTTCTCATACTTTCAGTGGATTTTTTGACAATAATTTCATTGAGCAGTTTTTAATTTTTTCATTTTTTAAAGAATTTTATGTATTTATTTTCAGAGAGAGGAAGAGAGGGAGAAAAACATGAGTGTGGTTGCCTCTTGTTCTCCCTGTACTGGGAACCTGGCCTGCAACCTAGGCACGTGCATTAGACTGAGAATCAAATCTATGACCCTTTGGTTCACAGGCCTGTGCTCAATCCACTGAGTCACACCAGCCAAGGCTGAGAAGGATTTTTTTTTAATTCAATAGTCTCATGAAGTTAATTTCTGTTATCAATGTTATTCCTGCAACAATGAAGTTAAGAGAAAGGAATTGTTTTGATTTCTCATGAAGAGAAAGAATTGTAAAGTAGAACTCTTAAGTGGTAAATCATCTGACAAAACTCTTTTCTGCCATTTAAGGCCAGCAATCTTTGCAGAGGTGGAAAAGCACATTTAGCCTCCAAGCAGTGTATGTTTCTTATACATTTTTCTTGTTTTCATGTTTTTAACCAAGTTTAGAGCTACACTGAAATGTCCTGTAAATTTAAAAAATAATTCCATTTGGAATTCTTACTATGAAGACTAACCTCTTTAAGGTCTATCATACATTACTTTATCCATTCAACATCCTACCATGTGTAAGTACCGTGGTAGAAGCACAGTGACTGATGAAGGAAGCAGGGCCCTTGCTGCCAAGTCACACACAGTTCTGCTCCAAAGACTTCAAGGGCTTAAATATGAAAATTCTTCTCCTGAGCTTTCATGGACCTTTGCCTCTGAAAGAGATGTGGTGCTATCTTCCCTGGCCATTCTTTAAGACACAACCTCTGTTCTAGTTCTATTAAAGACACTCCATAGATAGCCCCACCTCCTTGTAATCATACTTGTTGTCCTCTCCAAACCTCTGAAGACTTAGCTCAAAATCTGTCTCTTCCATTTGTCTTCTTGGCTTTATTTTCAAAATACATATCCAGAGTCATGTCACCTCTCACCGCTTCCATTGCTACCATCATGATTCAAGCCACCATCATCTCTTCCCAGGACTATTTGTAAGAGTTTCTAACCCACCTCTCTGTTTCTATTCCTGTACCCTAAAGTCTATTCTACACATGCTAAAGTCATATCATATCACCCATTTGCTCATAACCCTCCATGAGCTCCCCATCTCACATAAAGTCTAAGTTTGCCATGGCCTACAAGGCTATACATGATCTGGCACCTGTTAATTTTCTGACCTTAGTTTTTACCACTCTTCCCCTTGCTTACTCTGCTCTACCCTAGAGGATCTCAATCCTAGTAAGATATAACATCTTTTGATAGTAAACACCCCTTTTATTATCCTGAAATGAAATGTATAAACTATATAATTTGCCTATACACATATCTTTCAAATACTAGTGTAATGCCTCTCCCCCAAATAACAAAAGAAATACAAGGAAATAATTTATAACAAAATAGTACATATTTTAATATGTAAATTTTGGGACACAACTACACTTGAAAATATAATGAAATAGTAAGAAGCCTTGTACTTATAATGAAAACTCATAATGAAAGTGACAGCTCCAATGCTGATTGATAAAGGCATGTTGTAGAAGCTATTCTAACTGCATTGTTGTGGTTAAGTGATTTTTTTCTGAAATGTCATATATTTCTTGATAAAATTCCAGACAAAATGAAAAATGGTCTTTCCTGTCACCAACACCCCTTTTCCAAGTAAGGTCCTCCAATCACTGGGATAATTACACAAAAGCCAAAACTGCCTGCTCACATTTTCAAAATTACCTCTAGGGGGCACTGATGACCCACACAGAATTATGCTCAGCCCACTGACCTTGCTTCTCTGACTAAGCAAAGCTTGTTCCCACCTCAGAGCCTTTGCACTTGCTGTTCTCTCTGCCTGGAAGGCTCTTCACCCAGACACTTGTATGACTCCCACCTTCTTACCTCAGGTCTCTGCTCAAATGACACTACTTTTGTAGAATGGCCCTTCTCAGGCCATTCTATTTAAAATAGTACCCCTGCCCCATAGATCTCTATCATTGCACCCTTTTTAAATTTTGTTCATAATACTGTAATTATTGCTATCTGACATTACATTAGATATCTATATGGCTACATATTTATTGCCTGGCTCTCTCACTAGACTCCAGTCACTAGATGGAAATCTCCAAAATTTCTCTTTTATACAGTTTTATTTCCAGAGATTAGAAAATTACACCTGGCCTATAGTATGTACTCAATAAATACTTGTTAAAAATATGTCTGTCACCTCCCCCTCCTAAGCACTCCCATGCAAGTCTTCCTCATAAAGGTCAGCACTATTAAGTGTCATGTGTTACTGAAGTGAGGTTGGTAACTGTTGACTTCTCTGTGGGTTTTCTTATTATGAGTAGGTATCTAAATATCCAAAAAGTCTGTCTCATGCTTTTATTTATCCTTCTCTTTTGTTCCTATCAGTGGTAGGCATTTATAAATCAGCATTTGAATTATACACAAAATGAAGCTACTTCACTGCTTAGCAATGGTATATTTTCCTAGACAGGCTAAAACATTGTTCCTTGGTGTGGGTTACCTCTTTGATTTACTTAGTAGCTCAACAAACCTAACAAGGTAGTATACTGTGTATCTGATCCCTGATGTGGGAGAGGGAGTGTCATTCAAGTAAGAAAATTAGGTCCCTAGTACAAGAGCTTGATGCAGTGAAGGGAGGGCCTCCCCAGAGTGCCAAGAGATAGAGGATCCAGAGTGTGAATGCAAACTTATGCTCGAGAATGTTCTGAGAATTAAGAAAAACATAACCTGTCTTTTCAGCAAAAGAGGAGAGGAGATTAGAAAGACAGAAGTTCAAAATTTTGATCAGCACAGTAAGAGAATGTTTTTTGAAGAGCAACATCTAGCAACTTCTGCCTGGAATATTCTTCATTCAGGTAGACACATAGCTCAATCCCTCACTTGCTTCAGGTTTAAATGTCACTTCATTAACCAGATCATCTCTGAGAACCTTAAACAAAAGGAGACTCCTTCACCATTACCCTATATTTCCCTTAACCTATTTCTTCTTTATAACATTATTATCACTGGACATCATATACTTATATTGCTACTTGTTTGTTTTATGGCTCCTACCCAAACCCCTTCCCCCAACCAGGATGTCAGAACAAAGGTCATCACACAATGCTCACTTGTTAAATATGTGTTGAATGAATGAAGAAAGAATGTACCAAGGCATGACTGACAAGGATACTATTTGATCTGGGTACTCCCAAGAGACTTCTGCTTGGTGTCTTCTGCAAAAGTAAGAATACCTTCATTCCACCATTACAGTTTGCAGGAAAGTTGGGTTATAGTCCACATTACAAACGAATCTGTGGCAACATTTGCAATGGCAGACAAAGTGCAAGTGTTGGCCATGGTTCTTAGAGCTTGAAGGGTCAGAAGACCCAGGGACAGTGGAAATTACTTGTCTTCACTTAGGATTTGGCAGGAGTAGACACACTGACCAAGAGAAAAATGATAGAATATTCTCAGGAAGTTACTGAAAGGAAAAGCAAATACATTTGGTGATCCCAGAAGTCATTTCCAAGAAACTCAAAAATAAATGGCAATGTTTATTGTTATTTTACAGTAAGCAAACTTTTATTGAGTATTTACCATGTGTAAGCACTCTGTTGAGCTCTTTATAGATATTACCTTATTAAATTCTCACAACCCTGTAAGGTAGATGTTGGTATTATCCCAGATTTACAGGTGAGAAAACTAGGGCTCTGAAAAAGATTAAGTCATCTGCCCATGCTTAGACAGCTCATAAATTATATACCCAAGAATCAAATCTAGGGCTGCTGACTCCAGGCCAGATAAGTGGGAACTTGCCCCAAGATCTCACGTGAGACCTTGCTTATAATAGGTGTGGGAAGGATAGTAAACCAACCCTTATTGACAACATAATTTGTGTCGTTTAATCTTCACAACACCCCTGGTGAGGTGGGTACTACTATTTCCAATTGATAGATGAGGAAATTATTGAGTCTATCAGTGACTGAGTGTCATGGGGACATCTGTTCTTAGGGTTTTAAAACCTTAGGAAGGAACTTTAGGGCACCTCTGGCATCCATAGACTTCCATCATATATCTTCAGAGTCTCCATGGTCTTTTCTGATTCTGAATTCCTGATTTGTGCATATATGCACATAGTGCTCAAGGCATGACAAATTCATGTGTTGGGCCCCATTACTCTAGGTCTAGCTACCCTTCAAGCATGAACTAGAAGTATAAATTGTGCTGAAGTGAATCCCCTTTCAGGGGAGGTTCTGTTGCCTTTTCCATTTTGTTGGGATCCCTTTTGATACTTTCAGATTCAAATAGGCTACTGGAAAACTACTGATTGCTGAGACAGCAGGGCTGGGATCAGAAAAGGGAAGCTCTCGAGACTGCAGATGAGAAATAATAAGGACTTAGTTGGTTCATGGAAGTCACCAAGTTCATTCCTCCTCTCTTAGCCATCCAAATTGCCATTTCAAACACTACCAGCTGCCCTGGTCCAACTATAAGGTAAATGGGAAAAAAGATCCTGTTTGCAGTTAACCTGACACAACCATAACAACAATAGTTACAAAGGTAGCTAACATCACTGAACGACATCTCTGTTTCATGTTACTGAGCAGCACTGTTTGTGTTTCATGCCCTTACATGATTGGGCATGATCTAATTCAATCTTCACAACAGCCCTATCTCGTAGGGACATACTATTATACCCCTGAACCTACTTTGCTCCCTTTTTACTAATGTGGTACCTGAGGTCCAGAGTTGTCAAGTGAATTTGCCAATGGCACAGAGCTATTACATGGTAGAGCCAGAATTGAAGCACAATCTTCTATTTCAGAAGCAGTACTCTGAATTCGATGCTCTCCTCCTCCTTGGGAATGAAGAACTCTAATCGTCTTCCATGGGCCATTTTGTCATTGCCTTCACCTCTTTGAGGATCTTCTTGAAGCTTAAAGCCTCAAAAGAGTTCTTTGAGTGGGGTCAGTGAACAGAGCTCAGAGATACAGAAACAGATGCTAATGTGGGTGGGGGATGCTGAGGTGGGGGTAGACAATTTCACTGAAAATTACCAGCTTCAGAACTGCATCAGTAAGAGGAGTTGAGGAGAATAGAAAGGGTGAATTAAATAAAATTGTTATTCATCTTTCTCATTTTTTTCACTTCTTCCCCAGAGGGCAATTAAGGTAAAAAAATGGTTCGTGGAGATTAGCTGACTGGTAGCTTTGCATATTAATATAATGATACTTGGCTATACCAGTCTGACTTTCTGTTTAAGATAGCTTTTTCTTTTCAGGCTGAAGAGATGATTTCAGAGAATTAGGCACCTGCAGGTTAAAAATAAAATAAAATTTTTCTGCATTCTGTCTCTACTCTGTGTCTCCACCAAGAAAAATAAAACTGTTGACAGAAAGCAGAAAGGATGTGGAGAGGCTGAGCATCCATCTTCCAATAGTCACTGGAGTGCAACTAGCTCAGAGGCCCATGGTGAAGTGAAAGGTAAGGCCAGGCTGTGGTGGGGGTGGGGGCCATCATGTGTCAAGAAGGTTTTCCACCTGACATGAGTCAAAATTTAATTGCATTCAGCAAACATTTGCTGGGCCCCAGCTTTTCTAGGCACTTTGGATGCAGAGAAGGATAGTGCTAGGTCCCTCCTCTCAGGGAGTGTCTAAGCACAGTAGGGGAGAATATAACATGATACATGCTATAATTTTATCTGAGAGATACCAGGGAGTTGATATCTGATTTAGTCAAAAGAATATATAATTGGATAGCTTGGTGTGAGAAAAATTTTCTTTACAGGAGCAGAGGATGGTGCCTCCAGTGTGTGATGGGCACTATGATGCCCAAAGGGACCCCAAAAGCAACCTGAGCACTCCTGTGCTGGCTGCCTGACTGAGGATAGATGCATTGACAGTCCAGTATCAGTGAACAAAATCTCAAAACAGAAACCTTTTATTTATTTTTCTTTTTATTATCTTTTATTTTTCAATTATGGTTGACATTCAACATTACATTAGTTCCAGCTGTACAGTACAGTGGTCAAACATTTATATCATTTCTGAAGTGATCACTTCTGATAAGTAGAGTACCCACCCATCACCACACATAGTTATTACAATATTTTGACTATATTCCCTGTGTTGTACTTCACATCCTTGAAACTATTTTGTAACTGCCAATTTGTACTTTGTAATCCCCTTCACATTTTTATTTTTTGTTGTTCTTCAGTTACAGCTGTCCCGCCATTTTCTCCATTGCACTCCCCTGCCCCCTCCCCCCACATTCCCATTGTCAATCCTCCCCCATTGTCCTTGCCCATGAATCCTCTATTCATGTTTCTTTGCTCGCCCCTTCCGCTTTTTTTCTGGTATCCCCCTCTCCCTGCCCCTATGATCACTGTCAGTATATTCTTTATTTCCAAATCTCTAGTTCTATTTTGCTCATTTGTTTGTTTTGTTGATTAGGTTCCACTGAAAAGTAAGATCATATGGTATTTGTCTTTCACTGCCTGGCTTATTTTACTTAGCACAATGCTCTCCAGTTCCATCTACACTGTCGCAAAGGGTTGTAGCTCCTACTTTTTTTCTTTCTGTTGAGTAGTACTCCATTGTGTAAATGTACCACAGTCTTTTGATCCACTCATTTACTGATGGGCACTTAGGCTGTTTCCAGCACTTGGCTATTGTAAATTGTGCTGCTATGAACATTGGGGGACATAGGTTCTTTTGAATTGGTGATTCAGGATTCTTAGGGTATAGTTCCAGCAGTGGAAACACTGGATCACAAGGCAATTCCATCTTTACATTTTTGAGGAAACTTCATACTGTTTTCCACCTTGGCTGTACCAGTCTGCATTCCCACCAACAGTGTACTAGGGTTCCCTTTTCTCCACAACCTCACCATCACTCATTTGCTGATTCATTAATGATGGCCATTCTGACTGGTGTGAAGGGGTATTTCATTGTGATTTTAACTTACATCTCTCTAATGGCTAGTAATGTTGAGCATTTTTTCATGTGTCTGTGGACCTTCTGTATGTACTTTTTTGAAACTGTCTATTAAGGTCCTTTGACCATTTTTTAACTGGATTGCTTTTCTTCCTGGAGTGGAGTCATGTGAGTTCTTTATATATTTTGGAGATCAAACCCTTGTCTGAGGTATCATTAGCAAAAATGATTTCCCATACAGTTGTTTCCCTTTACATTTTGTTGTTTTATTTAGCTATGCAGAAGCTTTTTATTTTGAGGTAGTACCATTTGTTTATTCTTTCCTTTATATCCCTTGCCCTAGGAGATGTATCAGTGAAATATTGCTGTGTGGGATATCTAAAATTTTCCTGCCTGTTTCTCTCTAGGACTTTTATGGTTTTCTGGCTTACATTTATGTCTTTTATCAATCTTGAGTTTATTCTGGTGTATGGTGTAAATTAGTGGTCTAGTTTCATTGTCTTGCATGCACTTGTCCAGATCTCCGAACATCATTTATTGAAGAGGCTATTTTTACTTCATTTTATATTCCTGCCCACTTTGTCAAATGTTAACTGACTATATTGACATGGGTTTATTTCTGGGCTCTCTATTCTGTTCCATTGATCTATCTGTCTATTCTTATGACAGTACCAGACTATTTTGATTACTGTCACCTTGTAATATAATTTGATATCAGGTATTGTGATCCCTCCTACTTTGTTCTTCTTTCTTGAAGTTGTTGAAGCTATTCTGGGTCTTTTATGGTTCCATATAAATTTTTGGAATATTTGTTCTATATCTGTGAAACACATCATTAGTATTTCGATAGGGATTGCATTGAATCTATAAATTGCTTTGGATAGTATGGGCATTTTGATGATGTTAATTCTAATCCATGAATCTGATATGTGTTCCCATTTATTTGGGTGTTCCTTAATTACTTTCTTCAGTGACATATAGTTTTCTGAGTACAGGTCTTTTACCTCTTTGGTTAAATTTATTCCTAAATATTTCATTTTTCTTGTTTCTGTAGTAAATGAGATTTTTTTTCCTAATTTCTTTTTCAGATATTTCATTGTTGGTGTACAAAAATGCCTTAAATTTCTGAATGTTGATTTGTATCCTGATATTTTGCCAAAGTCATTTATTAGGATGAGGAGTTTTGGGGGGTTTTTTTTGGTGGTGTCTATAGGGTTTTCTATGTACACTATCATGTCATCTCCAAACAGTCACAGCTTTACTTCTTTTCCAATTTGGATGCCTTGTATTTCCTTTTCTTGTCTAAATGTTGTGGCTGGAATTTCCAATACTATGTTGAATGGAAGTGGTGAAAGTGGACATCCTTGTCTTGTGCCTAATCTTAGGAGGAAAGCTTTTTTTTTGTTTGTTTTAAAGATTTTATTTATTTATTTTTAGAGAGGGAAGGGGGAGAGAGAGAGAGAGAGAGAGAAACACCAATGTGCGGTTGCTGGGGGCCATGGCCTGCAACGCAGGCATGTGCCCTGACTGGGAATCGAACCTGCGATGCCTGGTTTGCAGCCCGCGCTCAATCCACTGAGCTACACCAGCCAGGGCAGGAGGAAAGCTTTTTATTTTTGCCTGTTGAGTATGATATTGGCTATACGTTCTCATATATGGCCTTTATTATGTGGAAGTATGCTCCCTGCATTACCCCTTTGCTGAGTTTTCATCATAAATGGGTGCTGTACATTATCAAATGTTTTTCCCACACCTATTAATATGATCATGTGGTTTTGCTCTTTCATATTATTTATGTTATGTATTACATTTATTAATTTCTGTATATTGTAACATACTTGCATTCCTGGGATTAATCCCACTTAATCATGGCGTATGATGTTTTTAATGTATTGCTGGATGCAGTTTGCCAATATTTTGTTGAGGATTTCAGCATCTGTGTTCATCAGAGATATTGGCCTGTAATTTTATTTTTTTGTTGTGTCTTTATCTGGTTTTGGGATTATGAAGATGCAGGCCTCATAAAAAGAATGTGGGAGTCTTCCCTCTTCTTGGAGTTTTTGGAATAGTTTGCTAAGAACCTGGGTTAGCTCTTCCCTAAATGTTTGGTAAAATTCTCCTCTGAATCTGTCCAGTCCAGGGCTTTTGTGTGACAGGAGTTTCAATTTCACTAGTTGTTATCAGTCTATTTAGGCTTTCTACTTCTTGACTCAGTTTTGGAGTATTATATGTTTCTAGAAATTTGTGCATTTCACTCAGGCTTTCAAATTTCTTGGCATATAGTTGTTCATAATATTTCTTACAAACCTTTCTATTTTTGCAGTATCAGATGTAATTTCTTTCATTTCTGATTTTATGTATTTGGGTCATCTCTCTTTTTTTCTTGATAAGCCTGGTTAAAGGCTTGTCAATTTTGTTTTTCTTTTCAAAGAACCATCTCCTGGATTTATTGATCATTTAGATTGTTAGTTCATCCGCTATGTCATCTAATTCTGTTCTGATGTTGATTATTTTTTTCTATTCCCTCTGGGCTTTGTTTCTTATTGTTCCTCCAGTTCTTGTAGTTGTGGGGTTAGGTTGTTTATTTGAAATGTTTCTATCTCTTTTTTTTTAGTTTTTATTTTTTAAATATATTTTATTGATTATGCTATTACAGTTGTCCCACTTTCCCCTTTTCACTCCCCTTCATCCTGCACACCCTCTCCCACCTACATTTCCCCCTTTAGTTCATATCCATGGGTCCTACATGTAAATTCTTTGGCTTCTACATTTCTTATACTTCCCCCTGTCTATTTTCTACCTACCATCTATGCTACTTATTCTCTGTACCATTTCCCCCTCTCTCCTCCTCACACTCCCTTGTTGCTAACCCTCCATGTGATCTCCATTTCTGTGGGTCTGTTCCTGTTCTAGTTGTTTGCTTAGTTTTTTTTAGCAAAATAAACTAAATATTATTTAGCAAAATATTACTTGTAAATAATAAACAAATAATAATTATTATTGTTAATAATTATGAGTTTGCTGTCATTTTACTGTTCATATTTTTAATCTTCTTTTTCTTAGATAAGTCCATTTAAAATTTTATACAAGAGTTCCGGCCAAGATGGAGGCATAGGCAGTCGCATTGTGCTTCCTCGCGCAACCAAGACTGAAGACAACAAAGATTGAGAAACAATTAACAACCAGAACAGAGAGAAATTAATTGAACAGAAGTCAGGCTCCAGTACATCCAGACCGGTAAGGAGCGGCGGAGACGGGAGGCCTGCGAAGTGGGGTTGAGGGGTCCCGGCGGGAAGAGGCGCTGGCTGGCAGGTGCGGGCGTGCAGGGCGCAGACGGCAGCGGACGGACCGGTGGCGGACGCTGGGTGCGGAAGTGCGGAGGTGACTAGCAGACCCCCTGAGGGGCGCAGGGCAGCTGGCTGTCCACAGCCACACGTTTGTGCACAAACTAAGTGAAAACGGGCAGCGCTGCCGCATTTCAAAGCTTAAGAGCCCCGTCTGGGAACTGAGGCCGGGAGACTCTCCCAGCCTCACAGGAGACTTCTCGGGGAAGCCCACAGAGTCCGAGAAAGTGCACCAGCCCACCGCCCGGGAGCCAGCACAGCAAGGGCCCAGTTTGCTTGTGGGAGGCAGTGGAGGGAACGGAAGTCCTA
>PVIA01017248.1:0-16200 GCA_004024845.1 Tonatia bakeri
AACAAAAACAAAAGCAAACTAAGCAAACAGCTAGAACAGGAACAGAATCACAGAAATGGAGGTTACATGGAGGGTTATTAGCAGGGAGGGGGACTGGGAAGAATGATGGTAAGTTACAGGGAATAGGAAGCAGAAATGGTAGGTACAAAATAGGGGGAGGTTAAGAATAGTATAGGAAATGGAGAAGCCAAAGAACTCATGTGTACTACCCTTGGACATGAACTAATGAGGGGGGGGGCAAGGAATGCTGGTAGGGTGGTGCTGGATGGAAGGGAATAAAGGAGAGAGAAAGATGCAACAACTATAATAGCATAATCAATAAAATATACTTAAAAATAAATGTTACAATTATTAATACTTCCTTGATGGGCATTATTTAGAAATGATTTGTTGTTGTTTTTTTTTTACTTTCTACACATTGGGGGAAATGAGGACTATGTATTCATTATAGATATCTGAAATTAATGTGTTTTCAGTGAATGTGCTCTAAACAGTATCTCTTCTTTGGTTTTTGTTGATAATCCATAGTAATAGCCAATTTATTTAAATATCCATGTATGCTTTCAATGAATGCATTCACCATTTGTTGGGTGCTGGATTCTATAGTTTTCCATCATCTCAAGCTTATTAGTTACATAGTTCTAATTATCTGTATATGCACTAATTTTTAATATAAGTTACTGACCTTTCAAAATCCATTGTTAATTGGTATTTTCACATTCTTTCTGGACACTGTTTAAGTACCTTAGGGACTGTAGGTCTTTTTCTAGCTTTTGTTTTTCTTAGCTTTATATCCCTCTGGCTTGCTTTTTTCAAATCTCTCATAATTTCTGAATATATATTACATAGGGTCATTTTTGGAGTTATTTCAGGCCTGGAAAATTCTCCTCCTCTAAAAAGAATTTACATTTGTTTCTGGCAGGTGTCTAGGTACAGAAGCAATTCTGGGTCACTTTCACTGAGGTCTGAGCACTGAGGTTGTTTGAAGCCAGGCCTTGGTCCTTTTGAAGGCCAGACTATGTTTTACTCTTATGTATAGGAAGAAGTCCTTGGAATTTCCAGTTCAAGTGTGGGTGATTCATTGGTTTTCCTTCCTTGGTGGACCTGGACTTCAGTTTTTATTCTCTAACTCTGGGGCTGTTGAAAGTTTCACCCAGTTTCTCAGACTCTCAACTGCCTTTTCCGGAATTGACACATGGTCTTCAAAGAAAAGTTGCCCCAAATGTTACACTTATTTCTCAGAAATTCCTTTTTTTATCTAGATTTTGATCCTGAAATTCTTCACTACCTTATCTCTCTAAGCTACCAATATCTCTTGGGTAGCATTATATATATATGTATATATGTATATATATGTGTGTGTGTGTTTATATATATATATATATATATATATATAGTTTTTAGTGTAAGGATGGGCCTGCATTATGTAGGATGCCATTATAAGAAGCTGAAGTTCTTATCATATGCACTTTTTAAAATTTTATTATTGAAGTATAGCATATGTACAGAAAAGTGAACAAACCATGAGTATATACTGCTCAATTAATTAGCACAGTTAATACATTCAGTAACCCCCACACACTCAGGAAATAATATCACCATCTTGAACTCTGCCTAATGTCTCTTCCTTCCCTCTCCCTCATAAGCACTTTCACTTGGCTTCTTTTTTCTTTCTGAAGACCCAGGAAACCAGATATCATTTAACTTATCAAATTTAATCATGAAATGCATGGCTTTGGCAAAGTCATTTCTAATTTGGTTTGCTGTTTTAAATCTATTACTAGGGTAATTTTGTTCTGCTCCATTTTCTCTCTCTTCCCTTGCATCCACTACTTCAGGTAGAAACATTCTTTATTCTGCCCTTATTGTCTTCAGCTCAATTTAGAGTTCACTCCCAGTAGTTTCTCCTCAGTGAGGAACTCTGCTGAAAGGGCACTCATAAGGTTCTGGAGTCATAGGGCCTGGATTGCTCCTCTACTCTACCACAGTTCCTTTGTTCTCACCCTTGAAATGGACCTGCAGGCCCCTTCCAGTGGTGCTCCTGGCTACTCACTTGATGATTTGAAAGTTCTTGTCTTCTCAGGAATGTCACATGTCCTTTTGCTGTCCCTCCACTTCTTTCTGCACAATTGCAGTTATAACAGGTTCTATTGCTGTCATTAGTTTGGCCCACTTGTAATTTGCCCCCTGATTTTGTAATAGATATTAAACATGAATTGTTGGTTTGCTCTCCTAGTGTGTATGCCCTCTCTCTCTCAGTTAAAGAATTGAGAAGATAAAAAAGGAAGGAAAGAAGGAAAAACTATCACCTAAAATTTTTTTAACATGATATTTAAGTAAATGACAACATTTTGGGGAGATCTCCCAGTGGAGTGTTAAGATGCCCTACCCCAGCATTCTAGGAGCCAAACAAGAGGTGAAGGGGGAGGCAAGGGAGGAGGAGAGGGCAAAAAGGGGACAGGGCAAAGGAGAATAAAAATTAGGAAGGCTAGTGAGAAAATGTCGGGAGGGAACCAATAGTCAGGTCAAATTCTGTTGGGGATATAGCAAAACTAGACCTCTTTTCAATACAAATCGGAGACTGAAAAGTAGTTTATTCTGCCCTGGCTGGTGTGGCTCAGTGGATTGAGTGATGGCCTATGCACCAAAAGGCCACTGTTTCAATTCCCAGTCAGGGTGTTACAGAACAGTTGTGGGGGTGGAGAATGAACGATATACTATTACCAAATGGACCCACCCTTGTGCTCTGGGGGTCTCCCCCACCCCGTACTAGGTTCGCCTTGCCCGCCGCCAGGGAAAGACGTCTCTCAATGCCAGAGATTGGTAAAAAGGAAAGGGATTATTATTCAAAGAGTTATACAAACGTGAGAGTAGTGACTGAATGTCTTCATTGAGATCCCAAAGTCCTTTAGAATATCCACAAACACAGTCTTTCCTTACCTCTCTGTCCAGTCCAGGGTACTGTATCTTAGAAACTAAGAAGTAGAAGTCTGTGGTTCTTCTCTGCCCAAGCCATGTGGTCCCCAAAAGACCCCGGTTCTTCTCTGCCCAAGCTGTGTGGTTCCAAAAAGACCCCAGTTCTTTGTCCAAGCAGCGTGGTCCCAACTAGGCATGGCTCCCATTACTGGGTTTAAATCCCAGCGCCAGTCTTCCTCTGCTGCATCATTTCAGACTCCTCCTACAATTGGCTACACCTGCCAGCATTCCTGCATTCGTCCAGCTCTACCGGGCTGCCATAGTAAGTCCCAGCAGGCATAGTCCCATGGCGTGGAGCCAATCATCTCCAAGCTCTCCCGCAGGTGCTGCAGTCAGGGAGGGTTGCCTCCCACTTACATCCTGGGTAGAAGTCGCTCCCATCCCCCTGGCTCAAAGCATGGCCACAGCTATTTAACATATCCATGAAACCAGTCTAAACTTATAGATACGTTAAATGACCATGCCAGAGGTTAGCTGCAAAGCTGTTGCTATGTGAAACAGCTCTGCATGTTCCTGCTCCATGTGTCCCATCCTCCAGCTCAGACTTGTGGGGGTGAGGACATCCTATATATTTTTTTACTGATATTTCCTGGACACCCTGAGTTCTGGGCCCCATTACAAATCCCTGTTTGGGGCCCCCCTTGGCTGTACCCTGTTACAAGGGAACACTCCGGGGTTGTAGGCCAGGTCCCTGGTTAGGGCACATGAGAGAGGCAACCAATGGATGTTTCCCTCCCTCTCTCTCTCCTTCCCTTGCCTTCACACTACAAATAAATAAAATCTTTTTTTAAAAAAAAATAGTTTATTCTGAGTGAAACAAGTTTACCCTTGCGTTCAGAGGTTGGAGAGGAGACTGGGAATCAGGCCCTGGTTGTTTAAGATCAATATAAGATAGGAAAAACTGGAACATGGTAAGTTTCCAAGAAAACAAGCCTCAGGGAGAGGTCATGATTGGTGTTGCAGTCAGTTGGCCCAGCTGAGCCAGAAAGCAGACCAGCCCAAACCCCTGTGAGATGTGAGGGTAAAAATCTCCAAACAATTCTAGTCCCCTGCATTCCAGCTCACCCCTACATGTGCATGTGAAGGCCCAGACATTGTGGAGTAGAGATAAACCACCTGCATTGTTTCCTGTTCAGATTCCTGCCCACAGAAACCATGAGCATAACAAAAAGTTGTTGGTTGTTGTTTTGCATCACTAAATTTGGGTTAGCTTGTTACACAGCAGTAAATTACCAGGTAGCTGTTATGACTGAAGAAGATTAGCCATTCCAGATTTCAGGGGAGGACTGCAGTGTAATCAAAGACCTTGGAGACAATGTACCATGGCCTATGTCTAGGGAACTATTGGTTACTCCAAGCAAAGGAGGATCTCATGTGGTGGAGTATAGCACCACTGCAAACCAAGGGACATATCCAGGGATTCCAAGGGTCTTTTTATCATCTCTTCATCCTAGCACATGAACAGTCACCTTGTCTTGCTTCAGGAAAAGTGTATCTACCCAGAATTAGGAATGTGTTTGTCTGACTTCCCTTGAACTCAGAAATGAGGAAGAGAAGCCTTTTTATGTCGTTCCCAGGGTCTATCCAGGAAGGGCAGTTAGCTTTTATTGTTTTCTTGCTTGTATCCTCTGAGACATTCCTCGACAGTTACTGAATTTTTCAGACTATAAGATGCACCATTTTTACCAATTTTTTGCTTCAAAATTTGTTTTGCTATTTTCCTCCTCTAAAACCTAGGTGCATCTTATGGTGCAGACCCCAGATGCACCTAGGTTTCAGAGGAGGAAAATAGGGGGGGGGGGAAATTTTGAAGCAAAAAATGTGGTAAAAAAGTGTGTATTATAGTCTGAAAAATACGGTAATCCATTTATTCATCCATAATGATGATTTGTTATCATCTCCTTTCTTGTTTCTTCTGTTTGTCTTTGGCATTCTTTTAGCAGCTTCTTGGGCAAATGAGTATTTGAATAATAAATAGTTTTAGCTTCTTCATTTTAATACAGTACTCTCCTTTGGAAAGGTCCAGGAGCAAAGTACCACTATCTTTTCAGCAATCCTGTAGTATTTGATTTATACCATACTCATACAGCAGAAGGGCAACATTAATAGCCAAGTGTTCAGTCCCTTTTCAGTAGATGCCTTCCCTGGGTACTGCCACTCCCATTTCACCATCATCATAGAGGTGAACTTGTCATCATGGAGGTGGACCCTGAACACTGAGTCACAATGCAAGTAGACATCTGCCTTACTGGTCTGAGCTCCCCTTTAGTGGAGGGTGATGGCGCTGAACCCCATTTCCATTCATCAGAGTTAATTGGCCTCTAAGGAGACTCATTTATCCTAGAGAAGTGACATACCAATTTATTTCAAGGTCTGAACACTGCCTGAGCCCTCGTTAAGTTCATCTACCATCTCATCATGATGCTGGTGGAAGTGAGGCTCTCTCACACAACATAGAAAAATGCATTTCACTGACCCACGCATGATTGTGGTGTGGTAAGATTTATTTGGGTGGAAGGCTGCCCCTGTGTCTCATCTCTGTTCATCCCACCATGGAAGAAGTCTACTGTGTCTTCAGCAATGCCAAAAAAAGAGCCAGTGTCCAGAGTATCTGTGCCATATTGAAGCTTAATCCAATCCAACCTTTCTCACTATCCAGCTAGCTTAGCCTGTGCTCCCAACTGCAGTCTGTTGCTGTGCCATGGTATCCAGGCTTCCTCCTGGAACCTGCCTTGGGTGTGCAAATGGCTGTCAGCCACATGGCTGCTAGGGCCACATGATTATGGAGAGAGAATGCACAAGCACATGAGATGAGCACAGGTAACTAAGAGAGAGCTCTTCTTTTTACCCTGGGATTATATTATCTTGGACTTGGGAAGGACCAGGAGCTTTTTCAAACTAACAAAATCAAATTCTTGGGCTTCTCATGGGTTCACCCCCTAGACAATTGATCCCTTTCTCAGGTTAGACTTACAGGTCCCTGTGGTCATGTACCTTACCCTGCATCATTTTAACTTCTACTATGCATGTGCTTACCTCTCCCTGCTCCCCCCAAGAATTCAGTAACTGAGGGGGGAAGCAAGAGTTATTAATCTTTGGCCCAGTAAAGCTGTAATCTCCTAGAGTGTGTGAAGCTCTAACTTCCTGGTGAAGCAAACAGGCTTATGATCCCCAACCCATTAGGCTCGAAATTTCCAATGCCCTTTGCTTCCTTCTCTATTAATAATTAGCTAACTATCTATGGTAACATTTGTACCCTCTGGTTTCTTTGTCCCTGGATCCCCTCACACACTGTAACCCTTGCCAGTTCATCTAAACCTCCTCTTTCCTCTTACAGACACATGTACACATACATATGGAGATAGACAGACATGTAACAGCACAGGAAAAATCTGATGTTTTGTTTAATGGTCCTCTATTTGTCATTAAGCCACAGCAAAGATAATCCTAACACTATCGGATGCCCTTTTGGTAGAAGTACCCTCTTAGGGTTTAACTACAAAACTGATTATGATAACATCTAATAAATTTTTAAAATGTAGTATTTTTAAAACTTTTCCAAAATGCACAGCCTGATGTATCAGATTTTTGAAAGGTAGAAAGTTGTATGACAATAAGACATTTACCCTCCATTTTGCAGCAGATATTTAATGCAGGTCATTTTAGGTGACCAGCTCCATAAATATGTTGTATGCCCCTCAGATTAGAGAGCACAGCCAGCACCCTAATGACCATACCCCTCTGGTGATATGTGAGTGTTGATTTAAAAGAAACCCATGGAGCAAGAGTAAATCTTTCTAGTCTTCACCTTCCCACCAAGGAGGATTTTTATCAACCTGGATGCTAAATTTGGGATCCATAGTTTTCAAACAGAAAATGGACTGAGAACACTTATCCATTTCATAATGCCTGTCTGCATCTATCACAAATAATTCTTGGCTAATAAAATTCCTTATGGGTTTAGACTGGTTGTGTGAGGGTAGAGAAAAACATGTATGATAAATTCTCTCAGGCCTTCCAGCTGCTCATTAAGGGAAACAAAACAAAAAAAGTGGTATGGGAGGGTGATAATTCTGAGAATTAAAATGGAACAGAATGATGAGGTCTGTTCTGGTGGCCAAAGTAGGGAAAAAAGCAAGGGTTTTGCTTGTGCAGCCTCTGCTACAATAAAAAGGACCTGAACACAAATGGATGGCACCCTACAAAATGTAGCCCATAATTCAAGCTGTCAGCTTAACCACACTGTTTCCAGGTAAAGAGAAGGAGCCCTTGTTTCCTGGGTAAAGAGAAGGAGCGTTGTTTGCTGACTCCACGTCTGCAGCCCGCTGCAGACCGCCCTGCTCTGTTGGCCTTTGTGTCGAGGTCTCCTACTTCCCTTCTTTTTGGCATTGTGTTCCCCTTTAGTGGCCCCCTTGTAAGGGACCACCCAAGGGGCTGCATAATGGGGACTGATGTAGCCACCAAAATATAGGTTTTGTAAGACTGCCCATTAAAAGAAAAGTACTGTTTAACTATGTATGTATTTGTCCTTTCTACAGCTGTTTTGTATGGAAAAC
The DNA here is from genome assembly GCA_004024845.1 of Tonatia bakeri. Taxonomy (NCBI): domain Eukaryota; kingdom Metazoa; phylum Chordata; class Mammalia; order Chiroptera; family Phyllostomidae; genus Tonatia; species Tonatia bakeri. The sequence continues at coordinate 7,533 of PVIA01017248.1, forward strand.
AAAACCCCATATACAAACTTCACTGTGGCAGCACGTACAGCTGTTCCAACCATCCGGTGTCCGGTTTGAAATAGTCGCTTCCAGTTTATTTTCCCTAAGTTCTAATTCTTGATGCAGTTTATATTTTTCATGTTTGGATTTATGGTCAGGAAATTTGATATAAAAGCAAACAAATTGCACCGGCTTTATGAAACTATTAATAGTCCTGGAGTTGGTGGCTTGGCATTGCTTTTGTGTGAAATTTGTCTGTAATGCTCCTTAACAAAAGCTAGCAGCCTGGAATTCAGTTCTCAATAGCTATTTACACCTCTGTAAAAGGATTAGCTCTAGCCAATTCTTACACTGTTTAAACCTTAATTTACATCTTTATAGAGGTAGAGCTTCTAGAGACCTCTCTGCTTCTCAGTTGTATTTGTGTACCTGTGGGTGGGAGGTCACTGAAGGTTTTCTCTTATTGGTGAAGGTGCTAAATTGCTTTAGGTTAACCAGTAAGCTGTACAAATTGAATTAGTTTTGACTGACAACAGTACCCTCTGGTTCCTTAGTTATATTTTGTAGCAATTGAGGTCTTCTTAGTGTTTCATACATGAATGTATTCTGTTACTTCTGGTTAAATTTAAGAAGTAGGGTCTTAGGAGAATTTTAAAATATAATCAATTAATTTCCTTGAGAATTAAATGTAAAAATACAAAACTAGAACTTGATAAAGTGATAGTTTTAAAAGTAAATTTTTCTGTCCAGACCATGTGTTATTCGTTTAAAGATCAAAGCCTTCTTGTGTTTTGGAAGGAAGGTAGGATCAAACTGGGAAGAGGAAGTGGAGTTTTGGGGCCAGTTTGGGGCAAACGCATTGGAATTGGGAACAAAGAAGGGTTGCTTTGCCTCTTTCCCATCTTTTTGTGTATGAGTTTATCTTAAGTAACATGCTTATAGCTTATGGACCACCTCCACATATGATGCCCCTTTGTTGTTGCTCTTTTTGAAATACAATTTTTTTCCCTAAAACTTTGTTCTGGATGTGACCAACTATAGCACTTATGATTCTTCACCACCATTAAAATGTAGTAAATGTATTTTGTAAAACTTTTTAAAGGTAGCATTATATTTTATTAATTATGTAAGCAAACACATTACTATTTATCATCAATGATTACCATAGCATTTTGAGACCATTGGCCCCTAGAGAAAATGAAACCTGAACGTCCAGCCTATAGTAAATTTTCTGTCACCTTTGCCTTTGTTGCTCCTTAGCTTGAATTATCTCCCCTTCTGTCTAAATCCTGTCCTCCCAGATTCCTCCTCCTTAGTCAAGCCCCTGTGGCTCCAGGGAGCTTTCTGTCTCTCTACCCCTCACAGTTCCTTATTGTGTTCCCGTTGATTATGTGCTCTCCTTTACTGCTCTGAAATTGGCTCACATTCTGTGGGCTTATCTTTTTCTTCTTAAGGGTAGGCTGTTATTCTGTGAATTGAATGGTGGCAAGATAAAACCTTCCAGAAAGAATTAGGCCCCAGGTTTTGCCTAAGAAAAATGTATTTACAAGTACTGTAAGTCACATAGGTTAGAAGCCTGGAAGGTTTAGGGCAGCAGAGCTCAGAGTGGAGGAAGGACCCAACTAAGAAGCTGGCCTAAAGGCACTGAGAACCCAGGGTTAGAGTTTAAATAAGAGTTTAGGGTTTATCAAGGAGCTAGAGAACTGACAGGGTGGCCCAGAGTTTAGAAAAGGGCCTGAATCCATGGGGCCTAATTTATTTGCTGTCCAGGGTAAAAGTCTGCTTCAGGGTGGAGGTGGGCTTAAGCTTTTGCCAGTCACCCTCCAGTAGATGGACAGAGCATGTCTCTTTTATCCTTGTGATACCAGTCACATAGCCATATTGTTCTATGAATTGTTTCACTTTCTTTTGGGGGTATGTGTTGAATATTCCCAATTACATGTGTGATCAGTTCCTTCAAAGATAAAATACTGTTTTTGTCTTTAATATTTTCTCCCATAACTTTTTAGAATCATTCTTTCCCCAGATAGACATTTTTTTAAAGGAAGTTACAACCAATCTGTCTGGAGGCTACTATAATACCAGGACAAACCTAACCTAAAACAGTTGCCAAATGGTTAGACTCTACAAGTCCCACAGTAAGCTGGAAATAAATAATGAAAGCTGAATTCCCCTTTCCGTGCATTCCTGTTTGTACTAAGAATAAAGAAAATGTTATTGCAATAGGATCTAAATGGAGAAATAATAATCATTTCTCTGCATTCAGAAATAGAGGATGTAACCTATACTTCAATCAGCAGTTTTCAATTTCTTAGCAGTGACAATTTAAGTAAATGTTGTATGAGTTGTGGAGCTCTAACTTTGTTATGATTGACAATATAAAATTAGTCTTTTCTCCTCTTAGGATTATCTACCATTCCTATTAGTCAGGTGGAATATGGAATGAGATTGCATAGCTGTGGATTTGAACATCATTAAAGTCTTCAAAGGGTTAAAAGTTACTTCTTCTGATGTGTTTAAAAGTGCCACATACACACAAATTTTTCAAACTGCCCCATTTTACATGTTTGTCAAGAGATAGTCTAGTTGCTGCATTTTTATGACTAGATTATATTACAGATATATTTCAATAAACCACAAAGAACCACCATAGATTCTAGAAGCTGGCTGTCTGTGCTTAAATAAACAGCTCATGCAGCACCTGTTTTATTTTATAGGCTCTATAATCATAGTGAAATTCCGAAAGAAGACCTTGAAGACTGCAGACCAGCTGTCCTTCACCAGCTTCTGAGACTCTCGCCTGGTGGTGGTGAAAAGCAAGTCAGGTATTACTGTCATGAAACTACTGCAGTGGTGGGGTGGCTGTTCAGGTTCCCAAATGCTTCCAAGAAGAGGGTCCCAGAGTTGTTAAACACTAGTCCATATGATCAGCACAAGAAACTTGTAGTTATTGGCTTAACTTTTTTATGAATGTCACCATCTGTTTCTTTGTAAATATATTTGTTTCTAATTGTAAACAAGATATATCTATTCAGTCCCTCCTTATTACAACATTTTTTTGGCTTTTTATTTTTTATCAACTTTTTTACTGTTATTCAAGTATAGTTGTCTCCATCTCTACCCCTATTCCCCGCAACCCCAGCCATCCCCACTTCTCACCCTTGATCCTACCCCACTGAGGCTTTGTCCACATGTCCTTTATACCTATTCCTGAAAACCATTCCCCCTTTTCCTCCCATTATCCCCTCCCACCTCCCCTCTGATTACTGTCAGTTTGTTCTTAATTTCAGTGTCTCTGATTATACTTTGCTTGCTTGTTCATTTTGTTGAGTATGCTCCACTTACAGGTCAGGTCATATGGTATTTGTCTTTCACCACCTGGCTTATTTCACTTACATAATGTTCTCCAGTTACATTCATGCTGTCCCAAAGGGTAGGAGCTCCTTCTTTCTTTCTGCTGAGTAGTATTCCATCGTGTAAATGTAACAAGGTGCAGCCAGGAGGGGGGCCCCCAAATAGAGATTTGGAATGGGGTCCAGACCTCAAGGTGTCCAGGAAATATTAGAAAGATATATAGGATGTCCTCCCCCCCATAGATATGAATTGGGGGAGGGGACACATGGAGCAGTAACATGCAGAGCCATTTTGTACAGGAACAGCTTTTCAGCTAACCTCTGGCATGGTCATTTAACATATGTATAAGTTTTAACTGGTTTCATGGATATGTTAAATAGCTGTGGCCATGCTTTGAGCCAGGGGAATGGAAGTGACTTCCACCCAAGATGTAACTGGGGGACAGCTTCCCCTGCTTACAGTGCCTGCATGAGAGCTTGGAGAAGATTAGCTCCATGACATGGGCCACACCTGCCCATACTCACGATGGCAGCCCAGTAAACCTTGAAGAATACAGGAATGCTGGCAGGTGTAACTGATTGTAGGAGGAGTCGGAAATGGGAGTGCAGAGGAAGATTGGCTTGGGGATTTAAACCCAGACTCAGAAGCCATGTGAAGAGAGAACCATGTGGCTTTGGCAGAGTGGGGACCTTCTCCGCAGGTTTGGTGAGAGTGAGGACCACATGGCTTTGGGGTTCTCCCTTTTGCCACGTGTCTTAGGAAGCAGGATAGACTTTGCCTGGAAGAAAAGGGGTGAAAGGACTCTTGCTGGTGGGCCATGAGAATGTGCCGCGTGGCTTTGGATTAACTGGAGATCTTGGCAGTGACACAGCTGATGGTGCTGAGAGCCTGAATTACAGACTTCTACTTTTCCTGAGATATGGTAGGCCAGATTAGGGCAGAGGGAGAAGGAAGCACTATGTGAGTCTGTTGGTATCCTAAAACACCTTAATATTTTAATGAAGACATTAGGTCACTACTCTAAGTCTGTATAGCTTTAAATAAATATTTCCTTTTCACAAATCTCTGGCATTGAGAGAAGTCTTTCCTCTGGTGGTGGGCATAATCGACCCAGTGAGGGGGTCCTTTTGGTAATAGTATATTGTACCCCGCCCCCAGGTTTGTTCTGTAACATAAGTGTACCTTAGTTTTTTTGGGGGGGTTAATATATTTTATTGATTATGCTATTATGGTTGTCCCATTTTCCCCCCTTTATTCCCCTTTGTCCTGCACACCCCCCCACAATCCCCCCTTTAGTTCATGTCCGTGGGTCCAACATATAAGTTCTTTGGCTTCTCCATTTCCTATACTATTCTTAACCTCCCCCTGTCTATTTTCTACCTATCATTCATGCTACTTATTCTCTTTACCTTTTCTCCTCTCTCTACCTCACACTCCCATGTTGATAACTCTCCATGTGATCTCCATTTCTGTGGTTCTGGTCCTGTTCTAGCTGTTTGATTAGTTTGCTTTTGTATTTTTTAGTTGTTAATATCTGTGAGTTTGCTGCCATTTTACTGTTATGTTTTTTATCTTCTTTTTCTTAGATAAATCCCTTTAACATTTCACATAATAAGGACTTGGTGATGATGAACTCCTTTAACTTGACCTTATCTGAGAAGCACTTTATCTGTCCTTCCATTCTAAATGAAAGCTTTGCTGGATAGAGTTATCTTGGATGTAGGTGCTTGCTTTTCATGACTTGGAATATTTCTTTCCAGCCCCTTCTTGCCTGTAAGGTCTCTTTTGAGAAATCAGCTGATAGTCTTCTGGGAACTCCTTTGTAGGTAATTGTCTCTTTTTCTCTTGCTGCTTTTAAGATTTTTTCCTCATCTTTAATCTTGGGTAATGTAATTATGATGTGCCTTGGTGTGTTCCTCCTTGGATGCAACTTCATTGGGACTCTCTGAGCTTCCTGGACTTCCTGGAAGTCTATTCCTTTGCAGGATTGGGGAAATTCTCCTTCATTATTTCTTTAAATAAGTTATCAATTTCTTGCTTTTCCTCTTCTCCTTCTGGTACCCCTATAGTTTGGATATTGGAACATTTAAAGATGTCTGGGAGGTTCCTGAGCCTCTCCTCATTTTTTTGAATTGTTTTTTTCATTCTGTTCTGGTTGAATGTTTACTTCTTTCTTCTTGTCCAGACCATTGACTTGAGTCCCAGTTTCCTTCTCATCACTGTAGGTTCCCTGTGCATTTTCCTTTTTTTTACTTTGCATAGCCCTCACTTTGCATAGCCCTCACTTTTTCCTCTATTTTGTGACCATACTCAACCATTTCTGTGAACATCCTGATTACTAGTGTTTTGAACTGTGCATCTAATAGGTTGACTATCTCTTCATTGCTTAGTTGTATTTTTTCTGGAGTTTGATCTGTTCTTTCATTTGAGCCATTTTTTTTTTTTTTTTTGACTTGGCACACCTGCTACCTATAAGGGGCGGAGTCTTAGGTATTCACTAGGGTGGGGTAAGCCACGTTGCTGTGTTGTGATGCTGTATGTGGGGAAGGGGTCCACGAGGGAACAATGGCGTTTGCTCTGCTCTCTGCTGATTTTCAGTCACTTCCCCCACTACCCACAAGCAAAGTGCACCCTTCTGGTGCTGACTCCTGGGAGGGTCAGTTTGTGTACGTTCTACGACCTTATGGGTCTCTCCAGTGAACTTTCCTAGGAGGCTGGGAGTTTCTCCCACTGATACCTTCACCACCACAGGTGTTTTCAGTCAGTGGCTTGAGGCTTTATTTCCCCATGCTGGAGCTCTCAGCTGTGTGGTGCATTTCCCTCCCCTGTTGTTCGTCCTGGTTTATATGGGTGCCAATGTGGGACCTCAGGCTCCACCAGCCACTGCCTTGCCAGGTCTGCCCGCTACTGCTTTGCTGGTCGCCTGCAGTGTTGCCCATCCCACTACACAATCTGCCATCTCACTGGGTCCTCCAGCCACCGCTTTGCTGCCAGTCCTCTCTGCCCAGCCTGTCTCCATGCCTCCTACCAGTCTGAATGAATGTGACTTCTTTAACTCCCTGGTTGTAGGACTTCCATACAGTTCAATTTTTTGACAGTTCTGCTTGTTTTTCTTTTTAAATTATTGTTCTTTTGGTTGTGCAAGGAGGCACAGTGTGCCTCCATTTTGGTCAGGAGTCTAAATGTACCTTAGTTTTTTGATCCATTCATTTACTGATGGGCATTTAGGTTGCTTCCAGCACTTGGCTATTGTAAATTGTGCTGCTATGAACATTGGGATACATAGGTTCTTTTGGATTGGTGTTTCAAGGCTCTTAGGGTATAATCCCAGCAGCAGAATGGCTGGGTCAAAAGGCAGTTCCATTTTTAGTTTTCTGAGGAAATTCCATACTGTTTTCCATAGTGGTTGCACCAGTCTGCAATCCCACTAACAGTGCACTAGGGTTCCCTTTTCTCCACAACCGCTCCAACACTTGTTGTTTGTTGTTTTGTTTATGATATCCACTCTCACCAGTGTGAAGTGGTATCTCATTGTGGTTTTAATTTGCATCTCTCTGAGAGCTAGTGATACTGAACATCTTTTCATGTGTCTGGACACTCTGTGTGTCCTCCTTGGAAAAGTGTCTGTTGAAGTCCTTTGGCTAATTTTTAATTGGGTTGCTTGTCTTCTTAGAGTGGAGTCCTGTGAGTTCTTTATATATTTTGGAGATCAAGCCCTTGTCTAAGGTATCATTGACAAATATGTTTCCCCATATGGTTTGTTCTCTTTTTCACTTTAATGCTGTTTTCTTTAGTCATGCAGAAGCTTTTTATTTTGATGATATTCCATTTGTTTATTTTTTCCATCATGTCCCTTGTTTTAGAGGACATATCAGTGAAGATATTGCTGCATGAAATATCTGAGATTTTCCTGCCTATGTTCTCCTCTAGGACTTTAATCGTGTCACAACTTATATTTAAATCTTTTATCCAGGTTGAATTTATTTTTGTGTAGGGTGTAAGCTGGTGCTCAAGTTTCATTTTTTTGCATATAGGTGTCCAGCTCTCCCAGCAACATTTGTTGAGGAGGCTGTTTTTACTCCGTTTTATGCTGCTGCCCCCTTTGTTGAATATTAATTGACCGTAGAGACTTGGGTTTATTCCTGGGCTCTTTGTTCTGTTCCATTGGTCTATGTGTCTATTCTTATGCCAGTACCAGGCTATTTTGGTTACAGAGGCCTTGTAATACAGTTTGATATCAGGTATTGTGATCCCTCCTACTTTGCTCTTCTTTCTCAAAATTGCAGCAGCTATTTGGGGTCATTTATGGTTCCATATAAATTTTTGAAGTGTTTGTTTTTATATATGTGAAATATGCCTTTGGTACTTTAATAGATATTGCATTGAATCTATATATTGCTTTAGGAAGTATGGACATTTTGATGATGTTAATTCTTTGAATCCATGAATGAAGTATATTTTTCTGATTGTGTCTTCCTTAATTTCTTTCTTCAGTGTTGTGTAGTTTTCTCAGTACAGGGCTTTTACCTTCTTGGTTAGGTTTACTTCTAGGTATTTTATTTTTCTTGTTGCTAGATCAAATGGAATATTTTTCCTGATTTCTGCTTCTAATGCTTCTTTGTTGGTATACAGAAATGCTTTTGATTTCTGAATATTGACATTATATCTCCTGTTTTGCCAAGTTCATTTATTAGGTCAAGTAGTTTTTTGGTGGAGTCTATAGGGTTTTCTATGTACACTATCATGTCATCTGCAAACAATGAGTTTTGTTTCTTCCTTTCCATTTTGGATGCCTTTTATTTACTTTTCTTTTCTGATTGCTGTGGCTAGGACTTCCAGTACCATCTTGAATAGACGTGGTGAAAGTGGACAGCCTCGTCTTGTTCCTGATCTTAGTAGGAAAGATACTAGTTTTTGCCTATTGAGTATGATGTTGGCTGTAGGTCTCTCATATACGGCCTTTATTATGTTGAGGAATGCTCCCTCTGTTCCCACTTTGCTGAGTGTTTTTATCATAAGTAGGCGCTGTACCTTATCAAATACTTTTTCCACATCTGTTGGTATGATCATGTGATTTTTTGTCTTTGCTTTTGTTTATGTGAGGTATTATGTTTATTGACTTGCGAATAATGTACCACCCTTGTGTCACTGGAATGAATCCCTCTTGGTCATGGTGTATGATCTTTTTAATGTATTGCTGGATGTAGTTTGCCAATATGTTGTTGAGGATTTTGGCCTCTGTGTTCATCAGTGATATTGCTGACATTTTCTTTTTTGTTGTGTCTTTATCTGGTTTTGGGATTAGGATGATGCTGGTTTCATA
>PVIA01017249.1:0-16214 GCA_004024845.1 Tonatia bakeri
GCTTATCAGGAAGGTAAGTAGCAAAGTAGGGGATTTGATCAATATTATTAAAGTCAATGTAAAAGCTTTATTAGTACTTTGTATACTGCAAATAAAGAACTTAGCTCCCTTTCTAATGCCTACTAAATAGTTGTAAAATCAAACAACATTAAACAACCAAGAAAATCCCATTAAATGCCAAAAAGAAATTAATAATAGACTTTATTCTACACTCGCACTAAAATAAACTAGAAATTAATTTCAAAAGTAGAACAAAATAATTATTCCAACAGCTTGGAAATAATTCCTGGGTCAAAAATATAACCAACATAGCAATTACAGAATTGTAGAGACCAGCAATAATAAAATCAAAACATATCAAAACAAATGGAAAGTGGCCAAAGTGAACTAAAAGTAAATTTCATAGCCTTAATATTTTAATAACTCAACAAAACATAAAATGAATCAATGATTTAAGAAATTAGCTCAAGAAGCTAGAAAATGAAAAGTTGAGAAAAGGAGCAAGAAGGGCTTAATAAAGACAGAAGCAGAAATCGATTCATCAAAAAACAGAAAAACACCAAAAGCAATACCATACAATAAAGAAGTTTATTCCAGGAAATGGACAATAGTTTTTTACTAAATCTATTGATAGAAAAGAAAAATATGAGTGAATTTATATTAAAAAATATAATTTTAGGCTGGGGAAGATTTTCTCAGTATGGTTTCCCAGCCAGAAACTATCAAGGCAATAGTTGAAATACTTGGTAAAAGTTTTTAAACTCTATTGAGAAAAAAAAAAATCACTAAAATTGCAAAAAGAAACGATTAACTCAGAAAATGTATCTGAAGCGTCAGACAATGGGTAATTATCTATAATGTGTAAAGAGCTACTAAAACTTACCAAGAAAAAATGCCCTGGTCAGGGGCTCAGTTGGTTACAGCATCGTCCCGATACGCTAAAGTTGTGGGTTCGATCCCTGATCAGGGCAGATGCAAGAATCAACCAACTAATGCATAAATAGGTGGAACGACAAATTAATGTCTGTCTCTCTCTCCTGTCCTTTCTCTCCAATATCAATAAATAAAAAAATTAAATAAAAACTTACCAAGAAAAGGACAACCACACCCAAAAACAATGGAAGGATATTAACCAGTTCACAAAAGAAAGGCAAACGGGCCGAGTCTTTGTTCACTCAACCGACAAGAAATAAACAAGCAACCACTCCTCTCCAGGCACCAAAGTTCTGTTCCACGTTCAAAAAAACACAGTAACTTCCTATAAGCAAAGATAATATAACTAATACATTATCAAAAAAGGCCAATGAACATATATTCACCCACCTACCTGAAAGGCATACGACTGAAAAAACAGATTGGTATCCTGAGTTGACAAGAATGTCAGGAAATGGGCACCTTTATACATCAATGATGGAGTGTAAACTCGTGCACAATCGTGCTGGCATTTAATCTGGTTAATAATTTTTCCAAAGGCGCACTTCGGAACAGAAAATACCCCAGAAAAACAGATCAGTATGGGCACAGATCTTCATCACAACATTATTTATAACCGTGAAAACAACCTAAATGTCCACCAACAGAAAAAAAATACCATAAAATATCAAATAACATTTCTTGACCTCATTCTTTGTTCATATATAGAACCATGTATTACTTTTATCGCATCTCTAGCAGAATAAAATGCAGCTTTGAATTATTTCATTTATTTTATAGCATTTCAGATCCAAAGCTAAGACACTGAGAAGAAATAGAAACCCTGAGACATTCTGAATGATGACGATGAAGTAACTCATGTGAAGATCCCGTCCTGAATGCGTACTAGACACAGGTTTAGGGCGATGCCACTCAGAGCTTTCTGAAAGTGACGTCCAAGGCTGTCAGGCTGAGTCCAGCAGCCCTGAGAACATGGGTGGCCCTCCAGGTGCCTTCCACACTGCTCTTCCTGATACTCACAGCCCCTCCCAAGCCTTTAACCATGCAGCCGCCTTTTTAAAATGTGAATGAAAGCACAGCTCTCCCTCCACTGGCTTTTTAGGGTTCGTGCCCCCCAAAATGCAAACTCCAGACAGATTGGTCCACAAAGCCCCTGCACATTGCAGCCCCATCCCCACCCACTCTCCAACCCACCTCAGTCCATCTTTCCTCCCACATCCCATGCTCTCCGGCCACAAGCACCTTCTAACACTCCCCAGAATGTTTCGAGCCCCGTCCCACCCCAGGGCCTTTGCACGTGATGGTCTCCACCACATGGGATGTTCCTTTCCTGTTCTTCCAGAGCAAGCTTCCCAGCCTTCAGGTGTCAGTTTCGGTGTCATCTCAGAGCAGTGTCCACTAACCAGCCCTCTTGTTATTAGACATTACAACCCCTACCTGTCTCCTTCACTACACTTAACATGGTTTTTTTTTAACGCAACTGGGTTGTAATTTTTTAAATTAATTATTGATTCACTTGTTCCCTATCTGTCTTCTCCAGTGGAACGCATGTTCCAGAAAGCAAGCTGTTTAGTTTGCTCTTCACCAAACCCCCAGCAATCTAGTTCAGAACCTGCCATGCTGAGAGTATTCAAAGGCCGTTACAATGAATAAATGAATGTGAACACAACTTTGAACAGTGAATCAAGAACTTTAAACATATAGGTATATATTTTTTAAATCCTCACCTGAGGACATACTTCCATTGATTTTAGAGAGAGCGGAAGGGGGAGAGAAAGAGAGAGAAACATCAACTGGCTGCCACCCATATGCACCCCAACAGGGAATCCAACCTGCAACCTAGGCATGTGCCCTGACTAGGAATCGAACCGGTAACCTTTCAATGCATAGAACGATGCTCCAAGCAGCTGAACCATGTGGCCAGGGCTTAAAAAAATATTTTCGATTCTCTTTTTCTATTTCTGGCACTTAATCGGAAAAAAATCAGAGAAACACACCAAGACTGATATCATCATAAGCTTCTTCTAATAGCAAAAACAACCCACACGCCTAACAAGGAGAAAACACTTTAATAAGTTAATAGGTGGTAAATTATTAAAAGGTTACAGTAAGAAACTTCATGCAGAGTTGAACCCTGAATTTACAAAAACAGAGTGTGCAATTCTATATGCTAAAAGAAAATAGTCCAAAATATGAGTCATGATTTTTTCTTCCATATGTTTCCTGCATTTTCCAATTCCACAGAGTTCTAATTTTTGATATTGAGCAAGAGGATACATTTTTAAAACAGAAATGCAAAGTAAACATCATGTTTAAAATAATTTTAAAAACAGGTCACTCCTCCCTGAGTGTCGTCTTTAGCTTTCATCGAAAAGGAAACTACTTTTCAAACACACTTAACAATAAAGCAGAATAACTATAACCCAACCAAGGAAGACTGCTCCAGATAAAACTGCGTGAGGTTCTATCGGCATGCAAAGCATGGTAATAGCATATGATAATTTATTCTGATTCCCAAATCCAAGAAAAAACATAATTAATATGGGCTCTTTCAACTCAAACTTTACAGAAACACACAACATCCCCCAGTGGTGAGTCCTGTGTCTACCTGTCTGCCCCTTTTGCTACCTGCCCTTCCCTGTGCTCTGGTTTCTCCCTCTGTAGCTCTCTTTGCTTGTATGTTTCATGCTCAGCTTCCCTCTCCTTCCCTTTGAACTTGACATCCTTGCCGCCCTTACTCTCCCCAGGGCTGCCTTCTTCTCCTTTATCGGCCGTAATATGAAAATAATAAGTATTTATTGAACTGTTTTTGTTTCCTCCCATTAATATAAAACCAGGCTAGTGGAATCACCTGTTTACATTTCTCTCAAGACGAACTAAGTTGAATTATTTTTGTTTCTGAAAGTTTGACTTTCAGAAGCCCATCAGTCCCCCTCCTGAGAAGCACCCCCAGGAAGAGAGACGGGCCCCTGCTGAGAAGTCTAGCACTTCAGCACACAAGCAGACGCTGCTGATAAGCTGATTAAAAAGTATCTTACATAAAAGCTGTGAGGCAAGGTGTGCCACGGCGATTTGAGTCTACCCAGAAATCTGTAGACCACAGGAAGTGTGAAGCTCCTCGGAAGTCACAAAAATAGCATCTCATTCTAAGTCAGGGGGACAAACCCTCCCTACATCAGCATGAACTGAACTAGATGAATCTTCCCCAGAAAAATCAGAGCGACCAGAACAATCGGAAATCAAAAACAGCGTCAAGAGAAATCCAGAAAGAGAGCAGGTTACAGCTCATGAGGTCATGCCATCAGAAGCTTAAACAAGGTTTGAAACATCATCACCGAAGTAGAAAGTATCCACCAGAGTAAAAGTGAAAGCTGTCAGCTAAGCAGGTGTGCTCTCTCCTTCCCGGTTTAAAGGGTTCGGAGGCAACAACAAAATCCCGAGAAGGAAAATTCGTTCTTGGTCCTGATTTTTTCACTGGGGAATAGAAACACATATTTGAGTCTAACAGTACTCAGAATGGAAACGTTGGCTTCTGCATTTAAATACATGCGGTATTTGATCATATTATTATTCTATCTTAAGCCACCATTTGCCTTCATGAGTTATTTATCATTTCACTTTCATAACTTTCATATGTAAATTAAATACACTGTACCGATGTTATGGTTTAGATAAAGATCTAGAGACACTATTATTTCTCATTACATATTTTGCTTATCCATCTGAATCCAAAAGAGCTGCCCAATTTGAACCACGTAGGGAAAATGATTGGACAGAACTTTGTGGACTTTGAGACAAATTAAAACCCAAAGTCACAAACTGCCTCTCGGTTTGTCATCACGGCACACTGTCCAGCAACCTTAAAACCACGATCAAATTTTCTATTTAAAATGCAAGCAGAGTCTGCCCTGGTGGGTGTGGCTCAGTGGACTGAGTGCCAGCCTGAGAACCAAAGGGTCGCCGGTTCGATTCCCAGTCAGGGCACGTGCCTGGATCACAGGCCAGGTCCCCAGTAGGGGATGGATAAGAGGCAACCACACACTGATGTTTCTCTCCCTCTCTTTCTCCCTCCCTTTCTCTGAAAATAAATAAAATCTTTTTAAAAAAAATGCAAGCAGAATCATTCCTCGGCCCAATTTGGAAATTTCTGAGTCTTTAGGTAGTAAGCACAGTGGTTGATACTTCAGGCATTGTCTGCACCTACCAGCTGTGCGACCTCGGCCGACTTATAACCTCTCTCCGTCTGAGTTTCCTTAACTATAAAATGGGTAAAGAAACGGAACCCGCCCTGAGTATGATAAAAGACAATCCAAGCAGCAGTGCTGGCGTAGCCCAGCGCCTGGCACAGGGCAGAGCCCACCAGATGCAGGCAGATTACTGTTCCCCAGTCAGAAGGCTGCAGTAACAGCTCTGTCATGCTCTTTCAACTCAAGGAATGGCTCCTCTTAAGAACTGAGAGACAGCCGTGTACAGTCTCTTTGTGAAGTGAGGGGTCAACATGTAGCTAAATTCAAACAAAGACACAAGGACTGATGTCTGCCCTGACTATGTGTGCCGCTCCTCCCCGCCTATCTGTGGCGCTCTGTGATGGGCAGAGTAAACCCCAAAGCCACTCTGGATGCTCGGGCACCTGTCAGGTGACAGTGTGGGACTCTACACCTGACATCCGGAGCTTCCTTTCTGAGAACGTTCTGTGAATCCTAGTGCTTCACCAGAACGTGGTGGCCTTTAAGTATCATGAGGTCAAGCTGATGACCCTGACATCTCGATGAAAAATGGCAGGGCAGACCGAGCATGAGGCAAAGGGAGGGTGCACACTACCTCAAGGTCACTGAATGCTTTCCTCTCCAGCTGGTGTTTCATCTCTCTAACTATCCATTCACTCATCCACTCACTCGCTGAACCTTGCATGCTCTGTGAGAAGCTGGGGATGCAGAAATGCCCAGGAAGCAGCTCTTGTTCCCAGCAGGGAAAAGGGACTGTCAAGAGATGCATTTGGCCCACCGTGTTACAGGCTATGAGACACTGAGCTGGGGTGTTGACGGACAGGAGAGAAAGGGCCAAGGAGGAGGTTCCAGCAAAGGGGGGTGGCAGGTGCAGAGTCGCGGAGTGAGCAGGACACCATGTGCTCTTCAAACTGCAGAAGGTTCAGAGGCTGCAGTCAGGAGGGCACAAGAGAACAGTGCGAGATGTGGGCCTCAAGGGACCTTGCATGTAAACCAAGGAGCTGGATGTCATCCCAGGAAGAACAGGGGCCCCTCCCCTGGAGGGCAAACCTGAGAGCAACACGCTCAGGTTTGCGTTTTAGAAAGATCCTTCTGCCATCTGCGCCTCCTGAGCCTGCTTACTCATCCCGTTCACTGGCGACTGTGACCGTGACCGTGGCCCCGTTTACACAAGTTCTGATCATGCAGCTCCCTCAGAGAACAGGGGCTCCCCACATGGCCACAGCCTTTACTTAACGTTTACTCCAGCAGAGCGAAGAGGGGCAGCACCTCCCAGCGCAGGCCTCATCGCCAGCTGCCAGAGAGAACCTCCCACCTGCCCTCCCAGACGCAGCACAGACTCCATACGCCCAAGGCCGAACTCATCATCACCTTTCCCACAAAACCAGCTCTTCCTATGTGGCATTCTGGTCACCCAGGTCCAAAAGATCCTTCTCACGCTTTGCCACATCCCATCTCTCACCAAGGCCTGCGCTGTCCTCCTTCCAAAATGTCCCCAGCTCTGGCTGCAGTAGCTCAGTGGACTGAGCGGGGGCTGCAAACCAAAGGGTTGCCAGTTTGATTCCCAGTCAGGGCACCTGCCTGGGTTGCGGGGCCAGGTCCCCAGTAGGGGGTACATGAGAAGCAACCACTCATTAATATTTCTCTCCTCTTTCTCTTTCCCTTCCCCTCTCTCTAAAAATAAATAAAATCTTTTTTAAAAATGCACCCACATCCCTGTTTCCTTCCCAGCCCACTGCCCCCACCCTAGTTCAGACTGGAGCGACCGCACTCATGAAATCTTTCCACGCTGACCTGCCTGGGCTCTCTGCCACAAGTTGTCCTCCTTGTCAACCCATCTTCCACTGTCAAGTCACTCCCTGCCAAAGCTGGCAGACTCGAAGCTCCCAGCTTGTGCCGAGTTAATCATCGCTGGTGAGACATTCAGACCCGAGGTAGTCACGTCCCTCATTCCTGTGTTCCAGCAGAGTCTCCTTCCTCACAGACACGCTGTGGAGTCCTCCTAGTGAACGAACCCCCCAACTCACGTCACACTGCCTACTCCGGATGGTGCTCCCTGTGTGCACTGGGCTGACCAGTGTCCGCCAGGAAGTAATGTCCCCCCAAACCTCGGAATGTGACGGTATTTGGAAAGAGGGTCTTTGCAGATGTAGTGAGTTAAGATAAGGTCATGTTGGATTAGGTGGACATTAATGACTGGTGCTCTTTAAAAAAAAAAAAAACAGAGACGAAGACACACAAGAAGATGGTCGTGTGACAACAGAGACACAGATTGGAGCCATGTGTCTAAAAGCCAAGGAATGCCAAGCACTGCCAGCCACCACCAGAAGCTAGGAGAGAGGTAGGAAACAGAAGCTTCCTCAGGGCTCCCAGCAGGAACCTCATCTACCAGCACCTTGGTTTCTGGCTCTCAGCCTCCAGAACTGAGAGGACATTCATTGCTGTTTTTCGGAGTCACCGGAATGCGGTGCCTGGTTACAGCAGCCCTGGGAAACGTACACTGTGCCCTGGGCCACCACTGGGAATGCTCGGCGCTCTGGCTGCCCAGCGGCCCTGCTGGACCTCCTCACCCTCCCACAGGAAGCCATGGTGCTCTCCTCTTCCTCTGAAGAAAACTTTGTCACTTCCTAGCAGTTCAGGGTTTCTGAAATTGCTACATTCCAAAGGCCACTAACACAGGTTCGGTCACCTTGAACTACTGATAAGCCACTGAGGAGCTTCCTGCTCTGTCCCTCTTTCGAATGAGAACCTGTGAGATGTTTCAGCTCATCTCCATCAAGAGGGGCGCCACTGTTTCATTTTACGGCCCCAGGCTTCCCTCCTAATTCCACCCACCATGTGCCAAATCGCTGCCTGTGATCACCTGTAGAGGCAGATGCATAGCATTCACTCTCTCCCTGGTTTAACTCCAACTGCCCTTTCTACATCTATCGCCCTCCCATCACCTGCCATTGCCACCCCCGCCCCCCCCCAACCACCCCACTCGTCCTAACGCAAGCTCAGTGACCAGTCACATCTGAATCCCAGACAGACGCTGCACGCCCCACCCAACACCTGTTCTGGAATGCCCTTTTCTAGCTTCCCACCTCCTGAAATCCTTCCAGTCCTTCCAAGCCCACTCAGATGCCCCCCTTTACAGAAGATCTTTCCTCATCACACACCATTAGAAATCTACTCCCTTCCTTTATAATTGCTCAGGGCTTGGCTGGCACCTCCATTAGGGTACTGTTCCTGTGAGCTACATTGCAGCATATCTGTACAACTCTGCCTCTTACCACCTTGAGCAAATCAGAACCTCTTTGGACCTCAGTGTCCCCACATAATGGAATTGGTACAGCCATAGCACTGACCTTACAGCATAGGAGGGTTGGATGAGATAATGCAGACAAAGCATGAAGCCCAGACTCATACTTGTATATGGGTTAACTGAATCATTATATACAATCACCATTACCCAACTTTATTTCCAAATACCTTGCACCAGCTAGGAACACAGAGCTGCAAAAATTCACTGCTTGCAAGGGAGAAAAAAGAAGAAAAACACTCTTTAAAATTAATGCCCCCACTAACCATGAGTACCAGGAAGGTTGTTCACGTATCAAGGACAGCATATTATTATCCTCATAAAATTCCTTTCTTCCTAAGAGATTAAAGAGCTAGGAAGATCTTATTCCACTTGGTTTCACAAGCCCGCTGAGAGAGAGGCAACAGGTAAGATCGCTCTCCCATTGTCTTCGGGTGTGTCAGGACAGAGACCGAAAAGAAAGGCGGGTGTCCCTAGTGCTGGAGCCGTCCTTCTCCCCAGGCTCAGGAAATGAAAGAAACATGGATCGCCCTCTTGCTTGTTCCTTACACAACTGTCCTTCGCTT
This sequence comes from Tonatia bakeri, assembly GCA_004024845.1. NCBI lineage: Eukaryota > Metazoa > Chordata > Mammalia > Chiroptera > Phyllostomidae > Tonatia > Tonatia bakeri. The sequence goes on from PVIA01017249.1 coordinate 9,030, forward strand.
ACTCTGAAAGCAAGTGAGTGAGCTACAGGCTGTTGGCTCCAATCCAGGGCAGACTCACTTTCCACACACACGTGGACTCATTCATTCACTTATTCATTCATTCACAATCTTTTGCTGAGCCTAGCTTCCCACATATGCTGTGTAAGCATCTGGCCGGCTACGGAGAATGAAAAGGGGCCGGGGAGACCAGGGTACCCTTCTAAGGAAACCCCCCAAGCAACAAATGGCCAGGGCCTGGCCTGTCGAGTAAAAAGGTAAACTGCTTCTAAAACACCACCCATTTTAATTTTCTCCTGTTGTGATCTTTTTTTAATAAAGTGGAATTTAAAAATCAACTCCATTTCTATAAATACTTCCAAAAGATGTAAATCCCCCAAAATAGGAGAGGCTTTCCTGCCCACACGCAAGACCCCTCCCACCTCTGCTGAAGCTTGGGGGCTCCACGACCACAGCCACCAACGATGGGTGGAGGTCCGTGCCTGGGTGTGGGGCGCAGCGCTGAGTCGGAGCACAGTCCCCGCCCCACCGCCACAGTGCGCCTGCGCAAAAAATCAGAGGACGCAGACGGGCATTTGTGCGACTGTGTCCACAGAAACGGTATTCAGGACAACCTAAAGGTGGGCGCCACCCAAGTGTCCGCTGACAGATGAAAGGATACACAGAATGCAGGCCATACATAAGATGGAATACCATTCAGCCTTAAAAAGAAAGAAAATTCTGACACGTGCTACGATATGAGTGAACCTTACAGACATTAGTTTAAATCAGATAGGCCCATCAACAAAAGGACAAACACGCATGATTCCACTTACATGAGGCACCTAGAGTGGTCAAGTTCACAGAGGCAGAAAGGAGAACAGAGGTCGCCGGGGCCTGGGGGACAGAGAGGAATGGGGAGTGGTTCAATGGGTGCAGAACTTCGGTTTGAGACAATGAGAGCAGTTCCGAAGACAGATGGCAGTGACGGTCACATGGCAATGTACATTTAATGCCACAAAATTGTGCACTTAAAAACGGTCAAAATGGTAAACTGGATGTTATGTGCAGTTTACCACAAAAAACATTTGTTTTTTAAGGTGTCAGAGGACTTCTCCAAAGCCACTGGAGAAATGTTTTGTGCTGTCAGGCAGCGGTCTCCATCCTTTTTGGCACCAGGAATCAGTTTCATGGAAGACGATTTTTCCATGGGACAGGGCCGGGGGGGATGGTTTCGGGGTGATTCAAATTCACCAAATTCAAGCTCACCTCTTGCTGGGCAGCCCTGCTGCTAACAGGCCTGAACCAGTCTGATTCCTGGCCCTGAGATTGGGGACCCTTGACATAGGGGGTGCTGGGTGGCACCCACCCGAATCCCCTTTAGGAACCTGCTGCACTCCACCCTCAGCCACCTCGGGGTTGGCTGCTACAAGAGAATAGCTGCTGTTTTCCTTGGCCACCATGGCCACCTGGGAGGTTCCTCCAACTCACCCTCATGTGGACAGCCAGGGACCAATGGCTGAGTGACATGGGGGTACACAAGGCCGTTTGCCTCAAAGGAGAACCAATCTACACTCCTGACCCCTGGGATCTGGCTGAGGCTGCTTTCCAGCTAAGAAAAAGCCTCAGGTTGCTTAACGTTCTTCCTCTGCCCCATCCTGTTTCCCTCTTTCTTCCCCCGAGAGCACTCCCTCCACAGATCTCTCAGACTCTGCATGCAGAGGCATGCTTCTGAAACTTTTCCACCACCGCCCTCCCAAGGAGCCTTTTTAGACTTTTTCCCTAATCACCCTACTCTGATATTGTCATACTGCAGATACACTGTATTTCCACTTACATACGATCACATTTGTACACGCTTTTTACACGAAAAGAACTTTCCTCTCTGCAGTGACCCGTTCTGCCCTCCTGGAGGTGCTACTATACCCACCTCAAATGCTCCTTCTAGAAACCTGACCTCACAATGGGGCTATGCCTCAGTGCCAGATACATGAAATACGGCATTCTGCCCCAAAGCACCGAGTGCTTTGAAATGATTTCTGCTACCATTAATGCATTTTATTCATAACAGCAATCTTCAAACCAGCTAGTGCAACAAAATATAAAATCTGCTACTTCCTGTGTGCCCAGGAGCTATGCTAGACCCTGGAGATACATAAAGCAATGAATAAGTCAGAATCCGGAGTCTGTCTGCATGCGTGTTAAGAGTAAACAAATAAAGAGGGGCTGTAAAAGCTAAGAGAAAGCATAAAGCAGGGCGAGGGTACCTCTCTGGGAGGGGCTACCCTGCTGACAGGCCCTTCCTTTTGGGAGCTGTGGGTCCTTAGGGACACACATTCACTCAGCAAGATGTCAGAGGGTAAGCGTGGCCTGAAGGGAAAAAAAGGGGGACATGCTGTTTTCACTCCCCGGTTCGTTCATTCATTCATTCATTCATTCACTCAGCAACCACTTCTGAGCACCTGCCTCAATACCCTGCGCTGCACTAGCCCTGGGCACACCACATAATCGCAGCAACAGAGAGGCTTGGAACACACCGATCTGGGTTGGAGTTCTTTTGTTACCAACCAGGCACATTTCCTTCCCTGTAGAACCTGGTGCAGAGATCACTTTTCAAGTGTAGTGCCTCGTGGCCTCATGGGAACATGGATCTTGTCCACCTTGAAAGGAGATCTCTTTGAGGATTCAGTTTCTATGTGTCACTTCCTTGTCCTGACTCCTGGCCACGCAGGCACGGAACCTTCCTGGGCGAGTCCCATGGCTCTGTTATCTGCATAGAACAAGATAAGCCTACACTTCCAGCTCATTTGGCAGCGACTAGGAGGGACTAATGCCTACAACTGTCACCATTTAGTGGGAAATTTAATAAATGGGGTGTTTTGCCAAGTCCAGCTTCATGAGCCAAGCTGAGGTCTCAGTCCCCTCAGTGTCAAGGTTGGCACCGGGACACCAAAGGGCAAAGCATTCGTTTGCAGCCACGTTCAGACCTCAGTGACTTCTGAAACCAAAGCCACGTGTCCACATGATGAGATGAGAATAAAAATCAACATTCTGGGGATGCGTCGCCAACACTGAGTTTCAGGGGGTTATTTATTTATTATGTGATAATGGCCCGAATGCATATACGACTCCAAATCGGCCACAAGAATTCAAAACATCTTTGTAATCCCTGTTTACAAAGCACACAGAGAAATTAAAACAGGCTTAACTGAGCAGTGCTTGGGCATATTAATGAGCCTAAATTCTAAATCTGGATTTTGGAAATAAAAAGGGTAAAAGAGGATTCATTTCAGACTAATTTGCTTTTGAATGTGACACTTTGCATGCCAAACAGCACAGGGGGTGTGGAAGATGGGGCCTAGATGGGCATTTTAAAGCATCTGCAGATGAGGCATGGGCCTACGATGTGTTACAAGAAAAGGACCACATTCCCCCAGTTCTAAGACTTTTATGGCAGATAACCCTCTACCTTCGCCTGTGCCCTGCTCAGTGAGGGATCGAGGGCAGGTCTCCACGCTGACCACAGGCTCATCCTCTTTCACAGCCCGCGTGAGTTCTACTTGTCTGGCCCCACTACAATACTACCCCAAGAGCACCGGATGCCACAAGGGATGTGGTCTTGGAACCTGTACACGAAGGCCCAGGGGCGCTGAGGAGACAAATAGGGAGAGAGAAGCCAACACTGGATGCAGAATCGGATAGACCCGGGTTCGAATCCCCACCCCACCTCTCACTGACAGCAAACTGCTTACTCTTTCCCAGCTTCACGTCCCACATCTGCAACAGAGTGAAAATCCCTGTGTTTTGGCATAACAGAGTAAGTGTTCAAAGGGGTTGCCTTTGGTCTCTTTGCTTTGTCCTGGAGCAGTACTAAATCAGGGAGGTGCAAACAGTAGTTTATGGAGGCTATAATTCAATGAACAACCAATACCCAATTTCCCGTGGTCTAGTCTTCGGGAAAGGAGAGGCACAAATCAAGAAGATCCCGAAGGGGGCATTTCAGGATAGAGATGGAGACGGGGACGGGAGTGTCCTGACTGACGTCCCCTCTCTCTGGCTTGTTCTCCTTGGCATACGGCACACGCTGCAGCCTGGCAGACCTCCAGCCCCAAACGAGAGTGTGGGGCTGCGGAACCAGACTCCCTAGCCTGGTCTCCACGCTCTGCCACTTATGAGTGACTCTGCACAGGTCATCCCCCTCTTTCAGGAGCTGGTCTGCTCCCCTGTGACTGGGGACAACCACGGTATCAGCCTCTCCAGCTTTGTAACTCCTGTAAGTTACCTGCCAATAGATTTCTTTGGAGACATAAATCTATGATCCGGGAAGAGGCCTAGGAAATTATATGCAAATCAGGCAGATACACAGAATAAGTAAACACACACTAAGTATTTCCCCCCAAAAAGAAAAGAAGTCACCCCACACCGGAATTGGAAGATGTCTGTCTTCCAGAATCTGAGTGTTCTACCCCAGCCCCAACCTGAAAGTGACCCCCTTGCTCCTCAGGCTTGTCAGACCTGAAGGCCCCCTCACACCTTCACTCTTAGTTCCTGTCCAAGAGGGTCTGCAGATCAGCTGGTGTCCAGGGGTGGGGGGAGGACCTTGCCCCACACTGGGGCATATTCTCGCTGCCTCTTGCCATCCCCTCCCTCCCCGCCTTGCTCTGGGGTCCTCTCTCCCTCTCCTTCTCCCTCTGTGTCCCCCGTCTGCCTGCCTCCTTTCCCTCTGCAGAGATCAGCTTGCCCTCCACTCTCCGGCAACTCTGTCTAGTCAGTCCTCTCTGCTGTGTCTCCCTGCTCCCTCCCCTCCTCTTTCGTTCTCTCTCCTGTTTTCCTCTTACACCACTCAGTACCCCTCCCCACCCGTCTCCTCTTCTTTTCCTCTTTCCTCTCTCCCATCAGGCTCTCACTCTTTCTCCCAGTCTCCCCTTCTCCCAGCATCTCTCTGCTTCTTCCCTTCGGGACCAGGACTAGTGGGAGATCAGCACAGCACAAAATTAAGGAGGTGCCAGTAAATTCAGTAATCAAAATAAGTATTATTTTAATGTCATGTTTTTAAAAATCCCAACAAATGCAAAAAAAAAAATCCATGAAGAACAAAGAATTGACCATTTGTGAAAAGACCGGACCCAACCACGCACGTGCCCACCCTCCCTCACGTCACCCTAACCCATCCCTTCTCCAAAACTTCGTCTGCAAGACCACGGAGCTGGCCTGAGGGCTGCAGTGTGCCAATTCCGATTTTTTAAATAACACGTTAAAATATCATCCATCTTGTTTACTGGGTGTTCTGGCATCCCCTGAAATTTCACCCTAGAGGGAGACGCTCCGGCTGGGGTCTCGTTCCCTCCGTGTGCACTTCTGCTCGCTGCCTGCCTCCTGCTCTCTCTCCTTCCCTCCCGGCTCCTCCTCCTTTCTCTGCCTCTATGGAGCTGTGCCTCTCTCCTCCCTTCTGCCCACCTTAACCTGTCCCCGTCTCTGCTGTTGTCGCTGTCTCTCTTTCCCCCTCCTGTGACCTGTGTCTGCATACACACCTCCTACCAACCTGCTCGTCTCCCTGTTTTTCTTCCCTGGATATCTTCGTGTCTCTCTCTCCTTCTGTCCCTGTGGCTCTCTGAGGTTCTCTCCCCCTACTCCACCACCCGCTCTTGTCTCTCCTCATCTGGCTGCACCTGTGGCCAGCCCGTCAAACCCACGCACTGCCAAGAATGCAAAGGAAAGACAGACAGGATCCCTCCTGACAGAAAAGCAGGGCTCAGAGGGTAAAGCCCCAAACTCCACGCTGCCTCAGACCTCCAGCCCCACCACCATCTGCCGCAGCCCTGTCAAACCCGTCGTGAGCAACAAACGCATGCATCCCAGAGGAAGGCGAGCACAGGCAGCTGGCTAACGCTCAAGGCCCATGGTACCCAGGATGGGAGGCAGGAGCATGGTAGGGGACAGAGCCTGGCAGAGAAAGCCTGTTGGCAGGAACTGGAGACACAGTGGCTGGAGGGGACCCAGATTCCCCAGAACTGGGCAAGTCAGCCTCCATGTGGCCCGCTCAGGCCAGCAACTTCAAAAGTAAAGCAGAAAGAATTGGCCTAACATCTCTGGATATGCCAGGGGCTGCCAAGTTCTGTGCTGAATTCAATCCTGCACTCCACCAGAGGAATGATTATTTCTGCACCCAGAGGAACTGCAGCTTCGAGAGGTTGAGCGCCCTGCCCAAGGGCTCACAGCCTGGTTCTAGCTCCCAGGAGGGCCCATCTCTTCTACCATCTTATTTTTTTAAGACTTTATTTATTTTTAGAGAGAGGAAGGGAGGGAGAAAGAGAGGGTGGGAAACATTGAGATGAGAGAGAAACATTGAATAGTTGCCTCCCATACTCGCCCCAACAGAGGACCAAATCTATAACCCAGGTGTGTGCCCTGAGTGGGAATCGAACAGGTGACCTTTTGCCTTGCAGGACGGTGCCCAACCAACTGAGCCCCACTGGCCAGGGATCACCTTACCTTTTTAAAGAGCTAACTTCCTCTCACACACCTCAAGGATGAAGAAATAAAGGCAGCCAGGGTTTCCACAATGCTTTTTCAGAAAACAACATTCACAATTAGCTAAGTGATTTGGAAAAACAAAAGTAGATCATCAGAACTTACCACCCTCAGAATAAATTGCAGTGAATTAAATAATTAAGTGCAACTTGAGAATTGACTTGAAACTGTACAACTGCTGCAGAAACAGAGGAGTGTGCTTCTGATCAGAAGGACAGGAAGACTGCTTTGGGTAGGACTGAAACTCACACGGGGAACAGGGAACTGATTGCATGTTTTTAAAAAAAGAGATTTTGTATTGCAGACGACACCAAAAACAATACTGAACGCCAAATGGAAAATAGGGAAAAGACCTGCAATCTACATGACAAAAAGTCAGCATCTTAGAAAGTGAAGCATGCCTCTCCATCAAAAAAGAAGTCGGAGTAACCCTAAAGGAAATATGGACCGAGGACTTGGACAAGCGATTTATGGAGAAGTACTTACACAGGCATACGAAAGAGAAAAAAGAAAAATGCCCTCATAAGTATTCAAACTTTCATTTAAAGGTATGAGACATCATTTATCAGCCGCTGGATTCCCAAAGATTAAAAACCCGCTGTCACAAAGAGTTTAAAGACCTGGAAACTCCTCCAGAATTCATGACAGTAAGCACTGCTGCAACTTTCTATTGAGAAA
>PVIA01017250.1:0-16205 GCA_004024845.1 Tonatia bakeri
TAACTAAAACAATACTTCTCAAATGTGGACCCTAATTCTTCACACCAGAGTTTTGAATCTGGTATGAGGAGTGAGGTGGCATGTCAGATAATTTCCAGGGTTCATGGTCTGCATTGAGTGGCCAGCAATAGACTTACACCCATTTGTTGTACTAATACACAAAGAAATGCAGATCATCACCAGTCTTTAATGCTCTCCTACATTTATTTTATGGTTCAGCACATGTAGTTCAACATCCAATACCTCAGTTGCACTTTTTATTGTAGAAAGAGTTTAAATGATTTCTCTTTCACATGCATCCAGAGATTGTGACTCACTTGTGAAGACTTCTAATCTAGCAGTGGACCCAGAGACTATTTCTGCTTATCACATGAAAAGTTTCACCCAAGGAGAAGTGTGGGAGATCTGCTACAAGGGGCAGGTGAACAGCAGAAGTCTTGGTGTTGGGGGCTGCTCTACATAGGGCGCTGCATCTCATTTACATCCTAGGATTGTTTGCAAAAATGATTGAGGAAACAGGGGTATCCTCTAAGTAAATAAGCATGCAATATATTTTTTAAATAAGAGAAGTACTTCCACTCCCCTGTAACATTTGTTTATCAAGTTATATAGCACAATTTTCCTAATCATTGGGATGTAGACCTTGGTACACAGAGTGAACAGCAGGGCAGAGGGCAGTTTCAAAGTTATTGCAACTAGCCTTCAAATTCATGTTGTTCACTAAGCTTTGTCAGAGGGATGAATAATGGCTCACAATTTTCACAAGTATGCAGATGCTCCTGTGATTAAGAAAATACACATTTACTTAAAAGTTGTTGCAGGCAGCTTTCCATATACTGTAGGCCTATCCTGGGGTCATCTGAAGATAGTTCCATTGCTCTCTGCCTGAGGGTTTCCATTCTCTCCAAGAGTGAGCTCAGTTTGCAGATGGAAGATCAGAAGTACTGGCACTTACCATCCACAGGAACAACCCTGAAACAAGGAGGAACAGTGGTTGGTACATAAATACTCCAGGTTCTTTGTCATGGAAAGGACAATTCTGACATGTGTACTTCATAGTCTCTCTGAGATTCCCCAGTGGGATTGAGCCCTAGTTGACTACAACAACAGCCTGCTCTTTAATCTATTGTTTATTAGATTCTTTCTCTTCCCTGCCTCGCTTCCTCATTCCCCTATTGTGTTTCTTGTTGTCACTTTGCAAACAATTTGCAATCAAATTCTTGTTTCAAGGGTCTGCTTAGGGGAACCCTAAGACAAAACCTTACTTATTACTAGTAAATGTTCAGTTTAGGGGTTTTAATAATTAGATATTAAAATACCATTTTTATTATACTGTGTTGGGGGATATGAATCATATTTTAATTTTCAAAAGAGCCCTTACACACAGTAACATTGGAAATATGGACTCAAAAAGATACTATTTTGTCCTTATGATTGTGCTTACACCCAAAACTTTTTTGAACATGCACTTTAAGAATACCTAGATATTTCTGTTTTTGAGTGTTAGTCAATAAAATTTCCTTATAGAAACAGACATATAACTACCTATACCATAAATGTGATGAAGCAAGGTCACCATTGTATACACAACACCCAGAACAGGGGATAGAACACAGTGACAGTTCAATATTAGATATTTACAATATTTACAATATTTGGTATTTACAATAGCAACAATTCAGAAACAGCCCAAGTGCCCATCAGTGGATGAGTGGATGACAAAGCAGTGGTACCTTTACACAATGGAACACTACATAGCAGTAAAAAAGAAGGAATTTTTATCCTTTGTGACAGCATGGATGGACCTGGAAAGCATTATGCTAAGTGAAATAAACCAGACAGAGAAATACAAGTACCATATGATCTCACTTACAACTGGAATCTAAGGAAGAAAATAAACTAATGAGTAAAATAAAATTAGAGCCACAGAAACAGACTGACAACTCTGAGAGGGGAGGGGGGAGGTGGAAACTGGGTGAAAGAAGGTAAAGGGACTAGACAAAGAACATATATGCATGACCCATAGACACAGACAACAGTGTGGAGATGGACTGTGGGAAGGGGGGACTGGGAGGAGAGGGGCAAAGAGGGGTGAAATTGGGACAACTGTAATAGCATAAACAATAGAAAAACATTTTAATAAAACAAATGAGCTAACATAAACACACCAGCCAAATAGTGAATGAAACCACATGCTGTGGAATTGATGTGAATTTGGGCAAGGCAGTATCTGTATCAAAACATAAGCCAAATATCATGGCATCCTGCAGAAATCAACATGATTTTTTTTCCATATAGATTTGCTTGTTCAGTTCTGGTCAAAGACTTCAGATAGGACATTAGCAGTGCTGGAAACATCTCCAGTAACAGCAATTTGTATAATTGAGGGGCTCCAGAACTCTACAGAGGGAGGTTTTCTAACTAAGGACTCCTCAGGCTTCAAAGGCAGATACTTACTAGAGTGTAGGATAGAAACTTATAAAATCTGAATGCATATAGAGAAAATTAACTTAGATTTGTTTTTTTTTTAAATTCCAAAATGAAGAGTCACCCCTTGGAGCTTGAAAAAGATAGTTTAGTTCAAATTAAAGGTAGTAATGAATACTTTACAATGTCCAACCTGTGGCCCATGGACCTCATGCAGCTCAGCATGGCTATGAATGTAGTCCAACACAAAACTGTAAATGTACTTAAAACATTATGAGATTTTTTTTGCTTTTGTTACTGTTTGTATATTTAATGTGTGGCCCAAGACAACTTTTCTTCTTCCAGTGTAGCCCAGAGACACCAAAAGTTTGGACACCCATGCTTTACACAGTAGACAGCAATGTGAAGAACATTTCCCCAGGAGGGTACATAGCCTCAAAATTTTCATGAGTTTAATAAAGTATGATGAACTCATGAAAGATGGAAGAGTATTAAGACAGGTAAGGGAAGTTTCAGGCATGATCTTAGCTTTTAAATTCAATAAAGAGAAAAAAAAAGCACTAAATAGGGCAAAGCATCATTTTGGTGCCATTAGTGTCATCTGGAATACTGGTTGGATAGTATGTGGTATTTTATATGCTATGTTGCAGTGTTCTGATGAAAGTGATTATCAATATATACCTTCTGCAAACATTATAAAAGGCTATGAACAGTATGTAAGTAATGAGATAATTAGAAGCATGTGTGAAAGTAGCTATAAGTCTGGGGGCCCATATGCTAGAAGTTAGTCACACTAATACATTATATACACGGTCCCCAGAAATATGCTCCTTTTTAATTAAAAAATCATAAGCAGGTAATTCTGTAACAAAACAGTATTGCACTCAAGCACACCATATGACATTTTAGGGTAAATGTTTAAATTGCTGTCCACCTCGTGTGAGACATTTATGTACCCTACCAAACACATTTAAGCAAGCCTTACTTCTGTCAGACCCTGTGCCAAACACTTGGTATTAACTGCCCTCACTTTCTTCAATCATCACCCTCAAACTGTGCCATACAATTAAAAGTTCTGGTCTAGGTGTGTACAGGAAAATGTTAAATGGCCACATCTCTTGGTGGGGCAGGGGGAGGGAAGGAGGCATGGTTGTGGTGGTGGGATTGTGGGTCCTGAGAAACACTGTCAGGAGAGAAGAGATCTTTACATAGGAGAAGAGTTGTTTAGGGTTTGAAGTTGTGGCTCACATTTTATCAGTAAGATGCCTTCAGTATGTTCACAGTTTACAAACAAAACACATTTTGTAGATTCTTCCATGTTAGGAAACAAACTTTAAGTCACCATTCACTGTTTCCAAATTCAGTACCAACCCTTTTAGTCAATACTTCTGAATAAAATAGTTGCTTTATAAAACTGGGGAATGGTTTAGGTGGCCATGACCACATATTAGATTAGTTGTTTGAGGTAATAACTTTCAAAGCTATATTTTCTAAGTGGAATGTCAAATCATTGCTTCTCATAAGCTTTTAAAGTCTTGATGGGAATTGTTTAAAGTTAATTTTGGAAGTCAAATTTAAATCATTTGTCATATTGTCAATCAACAATTCAAAAGAAGCATAACCATCTGTTTCTTACACAGAAAAACAAAACCGCACACTCTCTTATTATCTTTAAATCTCTGGTAGCAGTATTGTGTGCAATGACGTATTCATGCAGTCTTGTTTTTTCAGGAGTGGAAAATATTTTCTCAAGGTTCAGTTATTCAACAATGAGGATACATAAATATTTTAAAAGGTTACCAGAAAAAAGTTCTAGAATACACTATAAAATAGTATAAATAACAGAAACTCACTTCTTATGAGATCCATGAATGTGAGGGAGAGCTAAGTAGATTTTATTCTCAAGTTATTTTTGTTATTATGAACAAAACTTAAGAGTTCTGGCCAAGATGGAAGTGTAGGTGGAAACCCTTTACTTCCTTGTACAACCAAAAGGAGGATAGCAACCAATCTAAAATTAATAAACATCCAGAAATGCCAGAAAATCAACCTGCATGGAACTCCAACAAACAAGGAATTAAAAAAAAGTCAACCAGAACAACCAGACTGGTAAGAACCCACAGTGAGGCAGCAGACTGTGCAGGCAGGGCTGGCTGAAGGGAAAACTGAGACTCAGATTGACTGTGGACTACAGTGTTTGCTGCGGTGGGAGAAACTCCCAGTCTCATACGAGATCATTGGAAAGTGCACTAGGGACGAGCAAGGGACCTGCATTGTTCCCTCTCTGTCCCCTCCCCAACGCGCAGTGCCACAGTGCAGCAAAGAGGATTGCCCTGCCTGGGTGGGTACCTAAGGCTCTGCCCCCTTTCAACTTAACAAGTGTGCCAAGACAAAGAAATATGGCCCAAATGAAAGAACAGAGCATAACCTCAGAACTCAGCGATGAGGAGATAGCCAACCTATCTGATGGAGAACTTAAAGCCCTGGCAATCAAAATGCTCACAGAACTGATCAAACTTGTTCAAAAAATGAAAAAAAAAATGACAGATACCCAAAATGAAATAAAACAAAATATTCAGGCAACCAACAGTGATAGGAAAGAAACCAGGACTCAAAGCAATGATTTGGAACAAAAGGGAAAAATAAACATCCAACCAGAACAGAATGAAGGAACAAGAATTCAAAAAAGTGAAGAGAGTCTTATGAACCTCTGGGACAGCCTGAAACATTCCAATATCCGACTTATAGGGGTGCCAGAAGGAGAAGAAAAACAGCAAGAAATTGAAAACTTATCTGAACAAACAATGAAGGAAAACTTCCCCAATCTGGCAAAGGAAATAGGCTTCCAGGAAGTCCAGGAAGCCCAGAGAGTCCCAAAGAAGTTGGACCCAAGGAGGAACACACCAAGACACATCATCATTAAGTTACCCAAGATTAAAGACAAAGAGAAAATCCTAAAAACAGCAAGAGAAAAGGAGAGAGTTGCCTGTAAAGGAGTGCCCATAAGACTATCAGCTGGTTTCTCAAAAGAAACCTTGCAGGCAGGAAGGGGCTGGAAAGAAGTATTCAAAGTCATGAAAAGCAAGAACCTAAATCCAAGATTACTCTATCCAGTAAAGCTATCATTTAAAATGGAAGGGCAGATAAAGTGCTTCCCAGATAAGGTCAAGTTACAGGAGTTCATCATAATCCAGCCCTTATTATATGAAACGTTAAAGGGACTTATCTGAGAAAAAGAAGATAAAAAATATGAACAATAAAATGACAGCAAACACAACTATCAACAAATGAACCTAAAAGAAAAGAAAAAAAACAAAAACTAAGCAAACAACTAGAACAGGAACAGAATCGGAGAAATGGATGTCACATGGAGCGACTTCAGTGGGGAAGGGGAAGGGAAGAATTGGGGGGGGGGAGGTAGAGGAAAGAAGCATAATTAGTAGGCATAAAATAGGTGGGGAGAGATAAAAAATGGTATAGGAAGCAGAGAACTTAAATAACTTATATGTACAACCTGTAGACATGAACTAGAGGGGGGGATGCTGGAGGTTAGGGGATGCATGGCACAGAGAGAATAAAGGGGGAAAATTGGGAAAACTGTAATAGTATAATCAATAAAAAAAACTAAAAAAAAAGACTTAATGACCCTAAATTGGTACAATATAATGAATGTAAGAATAAATAAAAATGTTTAAAGTTATTGTGTTTGTAATACTTTTTGAAAAAATTATACCTGTGTAAAATAATGTTTTGTTCTACCTAATGTGCTTTATGGAGTATGAATTATTTCTTGGTTATAATCAATTTAAAATGTATACAAAAGTAGACAGACTATTATAATAAACCCCATGTTCCCATCTCTCACCTTCGACCATTATTAACTCATGGAAATATTTCTTCATTTCCCACTTAATATTTTGAAGAAACTGTCAGATATCATTGTATCCATAAATATGTCAGTATGCATGTCTAAAATTGAGAACTCTTTGTTAAATAAAATACCATACTCCCTTAAATGTGCTTTTATTTTTATTGTTTTTTCTATTAAATATTATTAGCACTGGCTGGTGTAGCTCAGTGGACTGAGAGCAGGCCTGTGAATCAAACAGTCACTGGTTCAATTCCCAGTCAGGGCACATGCCTGGGTTGCAGGCCAGGTCCCCAGTGGGGGGTACGTGAGAGGCAACCACACATTGATGTTTCTCTCTCTCTCCTTTCCCTCTCTCTAAAAATAAATAAATAAAATATTTAAAATATTATTAATATACAATATTATGTTAGTTTCAGGTACACAACATAGTTATTCAACCTTTGCATTCCAAATGAAGTAATCACCATGATAAGTCTAGTAACCATTGTCACTGTACAAATTTATTGTGATAATATTGACTATATTCTGTATGCTCTACTTTATATCCCCATGACTAATTTATTTTATAACTAGAAATCTGTACCTCTTGGTTCCCTTCACATTTTTTACCCATCTCACCAACCCCTTTCCGTCTGGTAATCAGTTTGTTCTCTATGAGTCTGTTTTTGTTTCATGTGTTCATTTGTTTTGTTTTTTTAGAATCCACATACAAGTGAAATCATATGGTATTTTTCCTTCTCTGACTTATTCCACTTAGCATAATTCTTTCTACTTCTATCCCTGTTGTTGCAAATGGCAAGATTTCTTTCTTTTTTACATATATACCACAGCTTTATCCATTCATCTATTGATGGACACCTAACTTCCTTTCATACCCTGACTATTGTAAATAATGCCACAATAAATACAGGGGTGCATCTGTCTTTTCAAATTAGTGCTTTCATGTTCTTTGGATTGATACCAAGAAGTGAAATTGCTGCTGATTTAGTGGGGATAAACTCTTTCAGTTTTTTTGTCTAGGAAAATTGTCTAGGAAACTCTGTATTTTACCTTCAACTTCTGAGTGAAACCTTGCCAGGTAGGGTATTCTTGGTTGTAGGTTTTCCCTTTTATGACTTGGAATACATAATGTCCCTCCCTTCTAGCCTGCAAAGTTTCTGCTGACAAATCAACTAATAGTCTATCAGGGGTTTCTTTGTAGATAGCTAGTTGTTTTTCTCTTGCTGCTTTTAAGATTCTCTGTCTTCAACATTTGAACATTTTAATTATAATGTGTCTTGGTATAACCAGAATAGCATAACAATGACTTTCAAAGACAAAAACTTGACTGTCAGAAAGAGTGCATCAGGAAGTGTCTTGCTTTGGATGAGTGATTGTTGCTGAGACCATTTCATGTAAGTTGGCAGTCACTTGAGATACAGCTTTAAAGAACAATGCACTGCAGTCCACAAAAGGTTATAAGCTATGCTTTCCTTTTCTGATTAAAGTAATAAAACTCCAGCTTTACAGGCCAGCAAATATGAAGGTACTGAATGGTTTTCTTAAGTATATTTTATATTTATTATAGTAAAAACAACTCTGAAACCTGTAGGTCCTCTTTGTAAATATTAAGAAGGCACCTTGAATTTGTTTTTGTTTGCTTTATTAATTTATTGTTTCTTTTATATTCCACATGTGAGTTGAAATCATACAGTTTTTGGCCTGTCTTATCTGACTTATTTCACTTAGAATGATACTCTCAAGATCCATCCAAGTTATCACATCCATAGACAGACAATAGAACGAGGGTTACCAGAGGGAAGGGGATAGGCAGAGTGCTAATTAGGTAAAAAGTGTCAAATATATGGTAACAGAAGGAAACTAGATTTCAAGTGGTAAACATGCAAGAGAGTAGGCAGATATTGAATTA
Organism: Tonatia bakeri; assembly: GCA_004024845.1. Taxonomy (NCBI): domain Eukaryota; kingdom Metazoa; phylum Chordata; class Mammalia; order Chiroptera; family Phyllostomidae; genus Tonatia; species Tonatia bakeri. The sequence continues at coordinate 8,208 of PVIA01017250.1, forward strand.
TAATGTTATACACCTGGAATATATGTAATAACATTGAACAATGTTACCTCAATAAATAATTTTAAGTGAAAAAAAGATGGTATCTTAGAATACTTGTTCAGTGATAAATATATCCCAGGAATATTTGTTCCTAAGAGTTTCATGTTTCTGGTCCAAGTGCACAAGAACTCTATAAGAGTGATTTTGAACAGTAATGAGTTTATCAAAAAAGTACTAAGAAGAACTTGGTTCCTTATTTTTCTTGCAATGGTCATACCTTATTTAAGTATGATGTCTGGCAATGCTATTTTATAATTATCTTTAGGTATTTGGCATAATCTTGAATGTCTCCCATCTTGAACAATTCGGTTTTCAAACAATTCTGTTCTCAAGCAAATTGTTCCTAGAACAAATGTCTCAGTTGTCGAACAAAACTTTGGTTCTTGACCCAACAACCCTTTCATGCTGATACCTGTATGATCAGTCACACATCTCTCAGACGACAAAGGAGATTTGGTTTTCAAACAAATTGCTTCTCAAACAGCTTTATGAACTGAATTAAGCTCAATGTGTACATCAGTGACCATTTTAGGGAACGCCTGGCATGTCTTCTCAATCTACATCAAAGGAAAATCTGCTTGTATTCATATAAGATACCACTTTCAATCTCTTAGTAGGATATTTTCACTTGCTAGTGAGTTCATAAACTGACTCCTTAGAGTATAATTTGCAAATCCAAAGGCTATATCATTGAAAGCAAAAATGGCAACTTAGAACCTAAGAGGTGTAGGCCTAGATGAGACTTCAGAGGCTAGCTCATTGCAGTAAATATCACTAATTGTGCCCTAATATTTTTATATCTCATCTCTCTGATAAAAATTCTAATATTTAGCTGGGCACATAGCCACCCAATAAAGTCTTGCATCCCATGTATTCCTTGCAGTTAGTTGGGCCAGGTAACTAAGTCCTGACCAGTGGATTGTGAGCAGATGTAATCAGTTTCCTACCCTTCATCTGATTGGTTGCATATAGATATGGTAGTGATTGTGGGCCCTCTTGGACCATTTATGTGAGGAAAATATCCTATAAAATGAATAGCAATACAGAGGAGTCTGGGACCCTGTTATCCCAAAGTTATCATACTACCCTGGGATGCTTACATTCAGACTTCTACATGAAAAAGAGATAACATATGTCCTATGTATTATACCAGTCCAATGCTCTCAGTTTACAGGTGACGAAACAATGGCTCAGATAAGTAAACTTGCCTAGAATCACTCAGCCAGAGTGTGGCAGGGCTTGGAGTCTAACTCAGGCCTTTGAGCTAAATGCTTCTCATCCTCTATTGTCTCTGTGAAAATGAGACCACTTAAACACAAGAATTACATGTAAAAAAAGTCACTTTGGAATTTTAACTACTGCTTTCATTTATTGTTAATAATGTTCTTTCACTAAGAATGGAGCTCTGAAACAAGTTAGAAGATGCTCTTCCTCAAACAGAATAAAGTATTAGACATTCAGTCCTTGAGATTCACTGCCACATGTAAATTTCATTTTATAGTTATCCTTCTCAAGTTGATAGCAATGCATTTAAATTTCCATGATCATAAAAATAGAACTAATGGATAATAGACTATGCCTGTGGGATTTCTAAACATTTCAAATGATGCAGCTTACTCTACATAGCCTGAGGGAAGTAATCAGGATGAAATTATTTCTATCAATTTTGGGTGTGGGTTGGATATGTCATCTAACCTTCCTCCAGAAGATGGCATTGTCACCAAAATAAATTTTGGTAGTCAAGTGTTCCATCTGTTGTGCTTTTTAAAGGTAAATGAACATGTATATATTTGTTTCTAAACAATAAGCCTTCATAATTAGTCTTCATAACTGATGCTGAAATTTGGAAGTAACTAAATGCTTTATACTAGATTTTTCTCTTGGTCCAGAGCCACATTTTTACTTACCATTGGCCCACACCTAAGCCTAGGACTTATCATAACATTATTATAAAAATACCAAAGTTTTAGTTGAAATATAACATCATTAAAAGTACATAAGTCAGTCAGTTTGAGGGATTTTCACAAAGTCAACCATTATACTTGTGAAACTAGCATCCAGATCAAGTAACAGAACATAATCATCATCCCAGAAGGGCCTGGTGCCCCATTTAGTCTTTGTTACCTACAAAGGGTAAGTAATTTCCTGAGCTCTAACACTAGAGATTACTTTCCGAATATTTGAATCTTGTATAAATGAAATCACACAGTATGTACTCTTTTTGGTGTGGCTTCTTTTGCTCAACATTATGTGAGATTCATCCAAACTGATGGGTTTAGTTGTAGTTTTGCTTTCTTGTCAATATATAATATTATGTGAACATATGTATGTATGTATATATTCCACTGTTGATGAATATTCCACTGTTTCTGCTGACATAGGATAGTTTCCAGCCTAACATGACTTTTTATTTAATGAAAACTTGTATGTTCTCTAATAATCAGACCATTTTGAATTCTATATTCTGCCATTGTGAACAATTTTGATAAAAATGTGGTTATATTAAAAAGCACTTTTTTAAAAAAATAGGCTTGCAATTTGACCATGATGATAAAAGAAGACAAATCTCAAATTTTGCTTTTATCTTAGTGATTCTACATTTTTGCCAAACCTTTACCAGAGCTTATGTCCCTGGGAGCCTTTAGCTTATCACTCCAGTCTTTTCTGCTTTTTCAGTGACGATCTCTTAGGGAAGAAATGGCAAAAGTTCTAGCAAGTTCTGGGCAAGATAGAGGGCTTGGAGGAGTCTGCCTATTCATAATCTCTCTTGGTAAATAGTGGGCTGTACAACATGACTGACATTGATCAGGCCCTTTCTAGACTCTGTCACTCAAAGTAAAGCAGTGAGATGTTGACAAATAACACAAATTTCTGAAAGATTGATACTGTCAGAAGGTATCTCAGGAAATACAATTATATGTATACTCATTTGTAAGAAGCCAATTTTACTACGTAGGCAATGAATATGTGTGATGCAAATGGACATCTTAATCATAATAAAAAACTGATGAGTGTGTAAAATAGAGTTTAAAATTTAAAATGAGTTTGAAAGTGATGGCAGGGGCCTGAAATTATATTTTGGTGGCTGTGTGTGTGTGTGTGTGTACACTGGTGGAAAGGCTCATAGGATGTCTTTATATAAATGTTTCAGAAGACTGTTTATCTCCTAATGAAATATCTAAAACCCTGGTTTACATTTTAGTTCTTGGCTTCAGATGCAAGCTTTGCAATAGTAAAGTAGATTCAAGTATTGCAGACATTCCAAATTCTACTATATTAGGGAGATTGGTTGGCCAATGGGCAATCCTGCAAAAATCTCACCCATTTATTACATTTAACTGAAGTTTATTTGGTTTGAACAAAAAAAAATCTGTAGCAAGGGTTTCTTTAAAAGCAGTAATGGCAAAATTTACAAATAACTTGTTTACAAAGATTCTAAGGAGACAGTGACAACCTTAGAAAAGTTTCATGGCAGAATCTAGAATAATCCCAATACATGCAATGGGGCACATTGAAATTCTGAGAAGTAAAAAAAAAAAAAGTCTTTGTGTAGAGAATCTGGAGTGTGGTGCACCCACCAGGATAACTGAAACAAAAAAAGGTAATGATGATAATGGTGTCTCTCTTGCCTAACAGAAGCATTCTGGAAAACAACCCAAATTTTCATTGTTCCCAGCCCAAGCTGTGATGTCAAGGACAAAAAATTTGATGAATGTTACAGCCAGACATCAAAGGAACACCTGCAATTTTCTGTCCATAAAACTGCAAGAGGCTTAACATAATGTGATTTCTTTGGTTACAGAAGATCCACAGACTGCTTCATGCACTGAAAGAATGGGATCAAAACTCAGAGTGTAAAAATGGGACTCTTAGCTGGCAGAATACAGAGAAACAAGTGAGAGTCCCAGGAGCATCCCACTTCCCATAATGAATTCATTGTCAAATCATGAAAATATTACTCCCTGTGAAAATGGTATCTTTGGCCAGGCAGTTGCTATATTATGTACAACGTATAGTACTTCAAAATATTCCTAGTTCATCTTATGTTTCTTATAAGTATTGATTTTGTTAGTTTAAACTTAAATATAAACAACAAATCTCTAAAGTTGGAACTCACTCAAAATTCTGAGAACTGAATTTTGCATATGAGAATTTAAAATTAATTCTGATTATATAAATTTAAGGGTAACCTGCCCATTTATCTACCATTTATCTGATACAATTTTTATTTTAGTAAAATAAGACAACAGGACTGCACACAAAAATTAGGTGGCTTGAAGTTTTCCACAAAGAACATTTTTTATTCCCATTATTAATTGCCCCTACGAAATTTTACAAACAGCTGCTGATGAATAGAAACAATATTCTTGTTAGATGGTGAATGTTGTTAAATGGAATGAAAACAAAATGATATTGGAATGAAAACTGATGGAGAATCATAGAATCCCAGGGGATATTAGTGGGCATCTAGTCTCACCCTCTCAATTTATAAATGAGAAAGTCCAGTCCCAGAGTGACTGGCTATTTGGTAGGGTGTGAGTTATAGCTTGTGACTCCGACTTCAACTCCAGAGTAGGAATTACTGGTAAAGGTAGACAGTCTACAAGATGGCCTCCAATGACCCTCATACTCCACACTGAATCTGAGCTAGCTCTGTCTGACCAATAGAATGTGGTGAAAGTGGCATTCTTGGAGTTAAGACCTGTAGGCTAGGTCTAAAGACTTGCAGCTTCTACCTGGGCCTCCTGGAATGCTCACTTTTGGGAAACCCTTCTCTCAGGATCCTGTTGCCATGACATGGGAAGCTCAAGCCACATGAGGACTTGTAGACGTCCTAGTCAACAGACCTAGTTGCCTTCCCTGTCAAACGCCAAACACTAACTGACAGCTTCATGAATGCACCACTTTGCACATTCCTCCCTATAGAGCCTTCTGAAAATTCTAACCTTAGCCAGCATCTGACTCCAGTCACATGTTAGGCTCCAAGTGAGACACATCCAGCAAAGTAGAGTGAACACAGAGAACCATGAGGGACTATGGTAAAAATTGTTGTCTTCATCCATTAAGTTTTAGGATGATTTTTATGCAGCAATGAATAGATAATTGAAACAGAGATAGAACTAAAAAGGGGTCCAGAATCTCACTCCTTTACTCATGCATGTGATAAATAAGTGTTGAGGGCCACCCTGCCTGGTCTCAGGAAGCTGTGACCCCCTGTGACTTAGGCTGAGTGAGAGACCTCCGGATCAGGAGCCACTAAGGAGACAAAACTTATTCCCCTGGCATGAACGCTACCTGTTCTGTGCCTGGCCTTTAAATTCTAGATCAGTTACCAATGATGGGTAAGACTCCTTAATGAAGGATTGACCTAAGACAGGTTCTGGTCTCATTTAGGCCTGTGGAATAAGACTCACGAGACTGTGGAAATAAATGAAGGGGCTGTGGAAAGGAAGCGGTGATCGGCATCTACCCCTGCCCCCTCTTAGCCTGAGTCTTTGTACTCAGATGTGAGAAATCCAAGTCTCCTTGCTGCCTCTGTCTCCAGCCCTTCTCAGGGCTTAGCAAACAGCCTAAGGGGCAGCTCAGACCAGAGACGGTGGACCCCCGGGGTAATCAGGCCTGGGACAAAGAATATGCAAGATCCTGTGAGATCTGTTTGCTGGAGGATGTTATTAACTTGGAATTTGAAGGCACAGTCAGGAAACCTTTGGAAACCTGTAGTCCTTTCATACGATAAAACTCCAATCTCTGCCTGGAATCACAACAGAAACTCTGTTAGCATCCTTGTAAGATACGTGTTCCCTTTGATCCCTTCTGCCAGACTGTGAATCCACAAACTGTGTCTACTTTCCCAATAAAAACCCACTGGGACAAAGGAAGGGGCTCTCTCCCCTAGGGGGGGTTAGCCCAGAGCGGCTCACCAACTTGGAGAGTGGCCATTCCGTCCTTTACTTCCACTCAGAAAACTGTTTCTGTGCATGATTATTTCTCGTGATTTGACAAGCCATTCGCTGTGTGTTATGCATGTCCATAGCTGGCCGAGGGAGCCGGGTTCTGCACGCTTCAGTCAGTTCACCGGGTGTTTAAACGTGTTCTTAGCCGGCCGGGAGAGTCGGATTGAAAATCACTTCAAATAGTTTCATATGCATTACTTCATCAAGGAAATTGTCTTCCCCTCTCCTTTAAACCAAAGCATGACATGACATGACAGATCTTAAAGCATGAGATCTGATTCAGACATCCAAAGTCAATGATGTCCTCTTTTTATCATTCTAAATTCTCTAACCCTGAACTTCCTTAAAAATAATGACAATAACCTCAAATGCCATTTGTTAGTCATTAATGCTAAGTGTTTACACTCATTTAATCTTTACAAAACCATTATGAGATGTTCTGTTATTATCCCCATTTGTGTATGAAAAAACTGAAGCACAAATGAGTTTACAAAAACTTGATGTACACCATTAAGTTACTAAGTATGCAGATGCCAAACCCTCAACAATCCAACACTCTATCCAGGGTTCAGGGAATACACCCTCCCTCCATCCACGGCCCAAGTGATACCCCCTGACTCTATCCAGTGTCCCACAGAATAGCCCCGTGGTTTAGGAAATACTCTCTCCCTCCGTCCCAGGTACAGGGAATACCCCCTACCTCCATCCAGGATCTCACAGAATAGACCCACCCTCCTCCAGGGTTCAGGAAATGCCCACTCCCTCCAACCAGGGTCAAAGGAATACCCCTTCCCTTCATACAGGGTCCAGGGAATAACTCCTCCATCCATTCAGGACCCAGAGAATACCCTCTCCATCCAACCAGGGTTCAGGGAATATCCCTCTCTCCATCCAGAGTCCACAAAATAACACCTCCCTCCAACCAGGGTCCAGGGAATACTCTCCCCCTCCATCCAGGACCCAGGCAATACCCCCTCTCTATATCCTTGGTCCTACCAAATGTCCCTGACTCCATCCAGGGACTCACAGAATAGCCCCACCCTCATCCGGGGTTCAGGGAAAACAGCCTCCCTCCATCCCAGATCCTGGGAATACACCCTCCCTGCCTCCATGGTCCAGGCAATACCTGCTTCCTCCATCCATGTTCCAGGGAACACCCTTTCCCTCTGTCCAGGGTCTCACAGAATAGCACCAACCTCTTCCCGGGTTCAGGGAATAGCCCCTCCCTCCTTCCAGGGTCCTGAGAATATATACTCCCTTCATCCAGGGTCCGGGGAATACCTCGTCCCTCCATTCAGGGTCCAGGGGAACACCCACTCCCTCCATCCAGAGCCCAGGGAATACCCTCATCATCCTGCAGGGTCCCAGGGATATCCCCTCCTTCCCTCCAGTGTCCTAGAATAGCCCCTCCTTCAATCCAGGTCCTTGGAATAGGTCTTTCGCCCATTAGGGCCTAGGGAATACCACCTCCCTCCATCCAGAGTCCAGGGAATAACCCCATCCTCCTCCAGGATCCCAGGAACACACCCTCCCTCCATCCTTGAAGCTCCCGAGCTGCGGTGATGGGACATGGGTGACTGAAGTGACTGCTGCACGCCTGTTTTAAAACTTCAACGGCGAGGACTTTGCACACACGAATCAACGAAACACCTTTACTTATTTGGCGACCAATGACTTTCAGAAGTAACGATAAAACTCAAACGTACAGACTTAAGTGAACCTTTTGTGGGGCAATACGGCAATAGGCATGCTCTGGCAGGGTGACCAGGGGAAGTCACCCCGCGGCTACCAGTAGAGCAGTCCCGACTCAGTTCTCGCTGTCGCCCAGGGTGAGCTTGCCAAAGAGGTACTCCGCCAGGCTCTCTTCGGGGGCCCCCAGCCTGCGCAGGTTGACGACACCTGCTGCCACGTTTCCGATGAACCTCACATCCTGGCGCAGGTGGTGATGCTGCAGGAAATCACACAGGTGGGCGTCGTTCTTGAGGGTAGCCAGGTGGAACAGATT
>PVIA01017251.1:0-16214 GCA_004024845.1 Tonatia bakeri
TTTGCTTGTGTCTGTATGGAAGAGGAAAGTTGAGGTTGTGAGCATCGATCACTGAAGGGGGAAGAAAAGGACTGGTGTAATAAGGCTTTCTAGAATAATGGCATTGACTGAATAACTGATAAGCTCAAAACCAGCATATGAAGAATGACCTGTCTTATTGTTCATTGATGAGTGAAGCCCTCTCCTCAGGACAAGAAAAGGACCGATAAGAAACATCTGATAGAAGATGAAGGGGTTCCTTCTTTAATTTTTCTTCTTTTGTTGTCAGAACTTGGCAAGGTATTTTGACCTGGGTTAAGAGCAGAGAAAAGTTAGGAGATTAAAATTGTACAGACTTCTGGGTAACCAAGAGAGTGACTTCATTGCATCTTGATGAGACCATTGTGATGTGGTGAAATGTGCTGCTTCACCCTGACTAGTGTTGCTCAGTTGGTCGGGCGTCATCCCACAAGGCCATAGGTTGCCATTTTGGTTCCGGGTCAGGGTGCACGCGTGGGCTGCAGGTTCAGTCCCCAGAAAGGATGCATAGCAGATGCAACCGGGATGTTACTCTCTTTCTTTCTCTCTTCTAAAAATAAGTAAATAAAAACTTTAAAAAATGTGCTGCTTTTGTTGAAGCCTGCATATTTTCTTTAATATATTTCTATAGATGCGAGAACTTCCAATGCTATCCTTTCTAAATTAATCTCGTGCTGCCTTATTATTTAAAAAGAAACAGTTTTTTGAAGGTTTATTTGGTTGACTGCAGGGGGCTTATAAATTTCCCTTATTTTAAAATTGGAAAGGAGCTTAGATATAGTTGAATCTGTCTCCTTCCGGAGAGATGCAAGGCTTAAAGCCTAGGAAAGTTAAGTGGTGTGCCTTTTCGTGGGCTGTTCAGGAGCAAAATGTCTCCAAACTCTTCCCCAGTTCTCCTTTAGTTATGCTTTACTTCACTCATTTTCCACTTGTTTACCTGTTGCCTGGTAATCTTCTCTAATGTGCATATTTGTGTTTACACAACTAAACTGTAAATTTTTCAAGGACTCCGCATCTTCTTTTGATCTCTCACAAACAAGCTCAAGTCTTTGAACGTTGTTATTCAGAGTGGGTCACACTTTAAGGATTAATGATTGCTGTGGGCAGCATCATTTGCACAAATTGCTGTGGGTGAAGGAATGGAGAGATAGAAAACTTCACTGAAAGAGAAAAAACACATTAGAAGCAAGATAAATAAAGGATTGTTTTAAAAGCTGAGAATTTTTGTTCTTCTGTTTTTGACATTGAACTCAGGGTAGAGGGAGTAAAGGGTGCAGATAAACTAGCAAATAGCCGCAGTTCAGAGCAGTGCTTGAGAAATGTCTTCAAAGAGCGTTTAGAAGATGGGAGGAATTCGTTTTTCTTGTTGTGTGTGTGCACTGAGTGGTGGAACGCAGGGATTATCCAGGGAAATGGGGAGACCTGGCCTTGGCCTTCCCAGCCTGGTCTGGCTGTCAGTGCTCTTTAGCAAAAACTTGACCCTTTGACAAGAAGGCTTCAGAGTCATCACAGGTTACAAAGAAGACACTGCTTAGAACCCATAGCTCTGTGGGGCCTAACTACAGTGCAGCTGGTTCAAAATTCAGGTAGTGCGAAGTGCCTGGGTCTCGAAGACTTCAGCTGTGCTGCTTCATCTTTCATCGGTATCAACCCAGGCCTTTCCATCTGGCTGTATCTAAACGTACACCTGTCTCTCTCCCCTTCTCTGTGTCTCTGTATCTCTCCTCTTGTCTTCCTACCATCTCTATCTCTGCCAGTTTCTGTCTCTTCACTTTCATCAAGAAAGACAGCTTAGGGAGCCCAGTGTTCTGTTTTCTCTCAGCTACATTTGGCTTCCAATAACTCAGATATAGTTGGAAATAAGGAGCGTTATTTATTTCGGTAATTGTAGCTCTCTCCATTGGATGATGCTCATCAATTTTGCTTGAGTGTTGTCCCTGAGAAACCACGGCTTTTCTGTTTGAAGGCTGGTAGAACCATGTTACACATTTGAAAATGTATATAGTGTATGATTTGTCTCATATCCACTGGGAAGTTATTTTGTTAAATAATTGGGAAATTAGTTAAATTAACAGCTAATTAAATAATTAATAATAACTTATACAGACATATACACAATCATTTAAATAGACATGAATTTGCCAGGCTTTTGATGTGTAGTGCCCAGGTATTTGTCTGCCTGTGGAACCACTGATTGAATTAATATTGTTTTCTCCACCAAACGCGTCAGTACTGATTTCCTGTGTGCATTCTTATATTGGGATGAAAACATTTAAGCACTCGGAGAATGATCTGATTATAGAATCTAAATAGATTTTTAAGATTCTGTTCCCTCAATCCCCCCTTGACAATTTGCCAGCAACTGGTTTGGCATGAATGCTTTCCTAAACTACTCAACTAGGTTTCCATACAAGTAACTCCCTTTTTGTATTCTTATTTATTGCTTTACCAAATATTTGCTCTTATATATATATATACACACACAATACAAAAGTATAACTGGCATAATATGGTTTGAATCTCTTGGTAAACATAGGGCTGCAGGTCAAGAGCATGCGTGAAAGTGCTAGAAGAAGACTGGGCAGCTGCAACGACTAGTACATCGACTAGTCGACTAGTACCACGTGGTACTAGTACTAGTACCACGACTAGTACGTCGCGGGCGCAGTCAGTGCATTTCGTTAGGGCATAACAGACAGCACTTTCGGGTACGCTGATCAAAATATTGATTGAGTGAAATATTGGTAAGACACTTTCTGCTACGTATGTGTCAGCTACTATATATCTGGGTTGTGTAATTTGAGGCAAATCACTTAAACACTTTATGCCTCAGTTTCTACATCACTGAAATGGTAATATGATAGTATTGTCTATCTCATACGGTTGCCATGAGAATTAAATCAGTTGGCAGATCGGAAGTATGTGGCCTTGTGTTTCACAGTTTCATATGACACTCAGCACATGATAGGTATTATTGTTCTTACTCCTGTGCTTGCTAGGCTATGGCAGTGTCTCTAAAACATTATTTCATTATTGACCCCCGTAAAGAGGTTGCTTATTTTCTTTTCCCCTAAATATCCTGTTTGTTCATGACATTTTAATACTGCAGATATATTGTATATCTGTTTAAGTACTGTGACCACTTGGAGGGCTAAAATCTCTCAATATCTAAGGTTTTCTTTCTCTTTCCACAAGTTCCAGTTTTTACTCATTGGGGATGATAAAACCCTCTCTGAGAATGCATGATATATTGGATTTCAGATGATATCTCCCCAATGCAAAACATCAGGGCACTATGTCACACTAGGGTTGACTCTATAACACAAGGTAGAGTAAGCTTCGACCTAAGAGCCTGCTGTTTCTTCCCATGAATGTGTCCATCCTGAGACAGACATTTAGATGGGGGAATTAACTGAGTTAGAAGACTCAGTAAGGAATTGAGGCACATCAGTTATTTTTAGATGTGAAATGCAATCAGTCAGTTGTTTCTACTGATTTACCACACCGGGCACTTCCTGAGGTGCCTTTGGGGGTCAAAGACTTCAACAAATGAGCTTTGGGGGGACACAATTTAGTCTATAAAACTCTGCTACCTGTCATTTACTGGGCATTCAACAGCGCATGAATGAATGAATGAAATTTTGCTAAATGTGTTAAATTAGCAATTCTACCAATATTTGAGAATATTGATGGGTTTCTTAAAATGCTCATTTTTCTTTCAGCCTGAAGACATGCTTAGGAGATAAAATATTATGGCGATGTTTCTGTTTACTCAGTAACTCATCCCTGAAGAGCCACGGCCATGAGCAGCCTGCCCAAATATTTGTAGGGCCTTGGGTAAGGGTGAGAGAGTGGCCCACCATAACTCTAATCTTTCGCAAGCTGTAAATCTTACCAACAACATGTTTTGAACATGTACAGTTCCCGTGTGTCAGTGGTCAGCCTTCCAGAATGCTGTGGAAGGCCAGGCAGCTTTGACTTTACAATCCTCAGACCAGCAAGTTCTGCATGGAAAGCGAAGAGCAGAGAGAGAACCAGTCCCCGGCCTTTTCACCCACAGCAGGGGTTCCATCCTGAGCCCTAAGGGGCCTTGCACACACCCACCAGACACGTGCTCTCCTTCCCCCACATACATGGGCCTAAAGGTGTTGGGAGCTTGGGAAGAGAGACCCACTGAAGAAGCCCACCTAGGCCCTGGGAGGTTTGGGGTACAAATTCTGGAACTTGTCTACCTAAGTCATAGCCTAGGGGAGTTCTCCAGGCTTCAGACATTTATGCCACGTTCGCCTTGCACACCGCTTGTCCTGATGGGAGGGTGTGGGTCACAGGTCTGTGGGTGATCCTGTGGTCAGTTGCAGATCCCTCAGGAACTCCCACCAGTTTTGAAATTATTCCCATGCTCTGAATTCCCTGAAGAATGTTCAGGTGGGACCGAACATTCTGAGAAAATACATTCTGAGGGTCAGGGCTTTGTCGTATCCAGAGCTAGCTAAGGGAGGCAGCCATTTCACTGAGGAATTTACTTCATTAATCCCTGATCCTAAACACCCATGGTGTCTGCACCTACAAGTCTTCAAACGGACACCACCACTTGTGAGGAGATGTGGATCTAGAAAAATGTGAACAGGTTTCAGGTAGAAGCAGATAATGCACGGGCTCCTGGACCCGCTGAGTGGGGCCCAGCCTCCCCTGCAGCTCCACTCTTGTGCTCGGGTGAGACAGCACAGAAGTTTGTGAATGATGCAGCCCTGTCAGACCCTGGACCTCTCTAGCAAGGTTTTTGTCACTCGGGTCACTAAATGCTGCTTTTTCAGATTATCTATGGTTGCCTCCCTGGCTGTGCTCATAGCTTCAGGCAAAAAAAAAAAAAAGCCAATGCTTTTGTTCACCACATAGAATAATTTATAGGTGAGGACCTACTTACCTGTTAGAGAACAGCATGTGGTCAGCACCTTCCCCAGTGGAAGGGACATTCTGCTAAGCAGGGGGGCAGGCTTCAGTTCTCAGGGTGGAAGGGGAGAGACCCTTCTAATTAATTACGTGGCTGTCTTTACTCAGAAGGGGTGCCTCACTTTGTCGGCAGAGTTCTTGTTTAGTCAAAGCTGTATTTCTTTTATTTATTTATTATTTATACACCATCTATTTCCAAAGAGAATGCGATAGTTGGAAAAAATATGCATTTGTATGGGGAGGGATTGTTTTGGGGAGGCTCTCAGGAAGAGAGCTTTTGAAGACAAAATTCTGACAGAAAACTGAAGCTCCCTTTTCTTGATAAATTACCTGCTAGAGTTCATCATTGCTTTCCTGTGCCCTGGTATCGTTCAACCATTACTGTATAGAAAAAGGTGGTTCCTTTTGATCTTTATCTTCTCTCACACACCCTCCCTGCCCTAGTCCATTTAAGTGCAGGCTTTCATTGCCCTTCCCGTAACATCCAAGAGGTTTGTCAAAGCCACGAGTCTTTGCTCGAGCAGGCCCATGGGGATCTTGGGTCCTCCACTCTCCCCATGTCTCATAGGATGTCTGCAGACACGTTGGTCTTTCCTGGAAGTGGTCAGGCTTTTCTTCCTGGACACCTTTGCCCCTGCTCTCACTTGGGCCTGATGATTGCTTTAGCCTTTCTCCTTCCTGAGCACTGACCTCCCTTAACCTTGATATTCCAGTAACAATTCCTGGTTCTCTGGGGATTCCTTCCCCGACCACCACATCTAAACCCACACCTACAGCCTCCCAGTATTATCCGTCATGCTTCATTCTGTCCTTCCTGACATGGCTCACAGAGTGTGGTTTCTCTAGTCTCACGAATGTGGTTTTCATTTAATATTTTTCTCTGTCTTGCTCTCCAACCATCACCTTCCTGATGGCAGGGACGTCATCCGTGTGGTTCACCTCGCATCACAAGGGCCTTGCACTGCATCAGGCACAGGGTGGTCGTTCAACAACAGCTGTCCGACGAATGAATGGATGTGAAGTCCCAGCTTTTGGAAACTTTGGTCTGCTACAGTTCACGCGACTTAGAATGTCTGCCAGAACATATTCCCGTTTATAAAGGATAGCATTCTAATCCAAAGGAATTGGATGATAGTGATAAAATTTTAAGTGCCAGGGAACTAGTGAGATATAGTTTGGGTAGCAAGAGGCTCATTGGGAAACCACATTGCATTAAGTAGTTGCTTACTCATAATATATCTTTTTTTTCTTGAACTGTTTCTGGAGTGAGTTAAGACCAGGTCTTCCATTTCCAGGTAATATTTTAGGGGGTGAATCTTGTTAGACCCAATATGTTACTTCTGAGAAGTGGGGGCTGCATGCCAGTCAATTGTGATTTTAGCTAAGGAAGTAACAAGATTCTCAATTTGATCTCATATGATACTTCACTTATTAATCTCAAAATTTTTAATCTGCTTATCAACTCAAAACTTTCATTAATCACTAGTATTTTAGTTTTTAATTTTATTTACAAGTGAAGATTAGAACTTTTCTGGACATCCATCAGGGGACTGAAACAAAGCTGAAAAAGCAGTCAAAATTATCTTCTCATGTGATTCCTGTGTGTGTGTGAGCATTTGTGAGAGTGTACATATGAGTGTGTGTGCACATGTGTGTTAAGGGACCATCCTAAACTGCATTGCCTCCCTCTGGTGGCAGCTATGTGCATGGGGACCTGGGTGGCATGGACTGAGTCATACTGTAGCTTGCCTTTTTTCTTTTTTTAAAGGAAGTTCTGATTGTGTGTGTGTGTGTGTGTGTGTGTGTGTGTGTGTAGGAGGCTAGTCTTTTTTGGAAACAGAATATTCTTAAGGAAATAAAACCATCTTGCAGTTGTGGTAAAGTTTGAAAACTGCAGTGTCATAAATGAAAGCAGTTCTCTGACCGTGGACAAACTTCTAAAAGGGCCTGTTGATATGTTTAAATTCCTCTGTGTTCGGGGGACATATATCAAAATTCCCTCAAATAAGAAAGGCCACCAGTACAGTATTTCTGAAGGTAGCTTTTAAAATCTATTTTGTTTTTTTACTATTTTCCTTTTCATTATTTCTTATGTGATCTGTATAGCTACACTGGGTATAATACAGATGCTTCTCATCTGGTGTTTTATTTTGTATTTTGTAATTGCTTGATTTTATGTCAACCTTCATGTGATTACTTTTCAAGGGGAAGAAATGTCCTTGAGAGGAGAGGGTCAAGGATAAGAAACCATTGTTTTTATCCTGTTTTTTTTTGTCCCCTCTTCTCTAAATTCAGGAATAGTCCACAGAACGCAGCCTGACGCTTCAGCACAACAGCTGTCCTAAGTACAAGAAGATGCGCTATAAAGCCTGCTTACTTAGTGAGGAAACTGTACCGCATTTACATTCCAAACCATCCTTGTGACACCGAAATAGGCTACAGCAATTAATTTTTCACATTTTAGACTCAAAACTAGGTAACTCACCTGTAAATATACACTGTCTAATTTTACTCCACATGCTCATCAATATCATAGACTGAAATCTGTATTATTTTTCTGAAGGAGAAACCCGACCTTCTGTTTCATTATGCATATTACATATATGGTACAATATTTTGGTGGGAATCTTGGCCATATTTATATTTTGGGATACAGTTTCTATTTTTCATAGCATTTTTTTGCTTGCAAATATTTTTATTTTTATTGGATTAATTGGAGGGCATTAGTTAATAATATCATATACATGTGCAATTTTTTAATGCATCTAGTATACTGTGTTGTGTGTTCACCATCCCAGGTCAAGTCTCCTTCCCTCGCCCTTGACCTCTGTTTGATACTCTTTGTACCTCTCTCTATCCTCCTTTCCCTCTGGTTATTACTATACTATTGTCTGTGTCTATGAGCATTTTTTTTTGCTCAGTCCCTTAAATTTTTCACCCAGACCCCCAACCGTCCTCCCTACTGACAGCTGTCATTCAGTTCTCTGTATCTATGAGTCTGTTTCCGTATTGTTTGTTAGTTTATTTTGTTCATTAGATTTCACATCTAAGTGTAATCATATGGTTCTTGTTTTCTCCGACTGGCTTACATAACTAAACATAATGCTCTCCAGGTCCATCCATACAGTTGCAAAGGGAAAGATTTCCTCTATCCTTTATGGCCAAATAGTATTCCATCGTGTAAAGTTACCACAGCATTTTTATCCATTCGTATATTGATGGGTATCAGCTGCTTCCAGGTCTTGGTTGTTGTAAATAACACTGCAATGGACATAGGGGTGCATATATTCTTTCAAATTAGTGCCTAAGCATTTTTAAAGCTCTCAAAGATGCTGGACTATTTTGTATGGATTCTAACTCTCTCAGTGGTAAAGTGGTATACAATTAAAGCACAGTTCCACTGTCATACTGAATCTTTATAAATGTATAAATTATTGGTGTTATGAGCTAAAACATTTTTGTGGTATATCATAAAGACTTACAGGCATTCAGGTCATAACTATCACATCACTGCAGTGTTGGGTATCAAGTGGGATCAGACATGCCTTACAGCAGATGCATTTCGTAACAATGGGTCTGACTGACACAGTTCAGCCGTACTATCAGTTAGTGAGGGCACAGAATTTGATGTGATTTTGTGAAACAAGAATAGTGCTATTGTAATTGCAAGTACTTTTTGGTTGAATGTTCTACACCTTTCTCTAAGGTCATTGAGTTTCTTTGAGTTCAGGGACTATTCATGCATTTCTCCATTGATCCCTCAATCTCTCTGGATAGGTTAGAGTAGCTTAAACTCCTTAAAGTCTGTTCTGAAATGATATCATGATAATTCCTTATGGGACATCAGATTGACGGTGTCAAAAAGTTTTTGCAGTTGGTCTCTTCAAACAAAATCATCATCTGAAGGTATTTTTGATTTGTTCGTTTATTCTACAAACACTACTTGAATGCTTGCCAGATGCTGCTCTAGGCGCTGCAGAAACAATAGTGAGCCAATACAGAGCTGTCTCTGGATGTGTGGAAATTGTAGGGAGCCAGGACATGGGTTAGGAACAAGGCTGTTCAGCTCATGCCCAAAGTCAAATCCCATAGCTGTCACTTATTCGCTAATTGGCCTTGGAGTAGCTACTTGGAGCACTCAGTCCTTCTTTGGGGTTAGTAACAATATAAAATGCATTGCTTTACTAGGAGACAATGCATGTAAATATATCTCAAACCATCAATGGTAAATTGGAAGTGATCTTGAAACACCATAGTGAATAAATCAAGTGGGTGTTGGATGTAGAAGGAGCTGAGAAGACAGTCTAAGATGGAGATTTAAGTGTATGCTCCATTTGCTTAAGATGACAATTTAAGCTTAAGCCTTGGAGATCATTTCCTAAAGAGGGAAAATAAGGCCTGGCTGGTGTAGCTCAGTGGATTGAGCACAGACTGTGAACCAAAGGGTCACAGGTTCGATTCTCAGTCAGGGCACATGCCTGGGTTGCAGGCCAGGTCCACAGTGGGGGCCACACGAGATGCAACCACACATTGAAGTTTCTCTCTTCCTCCCTCCCTTCCCCTCTCTAAAAATAAATAAATAAATTTTTTTTTAAAAAAAGAGGGAAAATAAGACCAGTATGTGACCCAAGCTTACAGTACTCACACTGAATGCATACAATTGAAGAGGGAAAGCCTGCAGAATAGAAAATAGCAGAAGGAATAGGAAGAAAGCCAGCACCCTTTGGTGTCATAGCAGCCAAGGAATGATGATGTTTTGAAAAGGGCATGCACAACAAGTCTGAATGCTGCCTTGAGCTCAAGTAGGAGGAAGACACGAAAGCCCTTTGGCTTTAGCAACCTGGGGGACTGACTGTTGACATCAGTGAGAGATGCTTATGGGAAAGTAGGGCAGCAACCAGTGTGGACTGTGATGGTGAAAGATGGTGGGAAGTGAGATGACAGAGATATGGGTGATGGACTGTTTTCTATTAGGAATCTGGATAAAGGCAAGGAGAGAAATGTGATAACAGCTGGAGGAAGGGATTTGGGGTCAAGGGAGTTTTACAAGTGGAAAATACTGGAGAATTTTTAAAAGTGGATCCAGTTTGAGAGCAAGAGGTTTCACACACAGAGAAGGAGGTGACAGAGAATTATGTTCTGGAGAGGCATGTAGGGCATGGGCCCCAAGGAAGCAATGATATTGCCAACCATTAAAAGTAGAAAGTGGGTGCAGATGCAGGTAGACTCATGTTTGTCAACAGAAAGACATGGGAAATCCTGTCTGATGTCTTCTAGTCATCTGCAGATTAAAATTAGGCTGTCTATAGAGAGTGAGGGTAGGTTTGAAGGTCGAAGGGTGAATCTTTATGCCATCTGTCAGGAGAATGGAAGAAGGCATTTTCCAGAGAAGTATAATAGGCTTGCTAGATGGGGAGGTCTCACATTAGGCTGATGATTTCTTATTTTAGGTAGACCTAGTCTGGGCTGTTAGTTGACTTTCTCTGGTGAGAATTTGAAACTCAGGCAGGCAGAGGGGAGATGGGGCTTGTGATTGGGTGGGAGATGCGTGCTTGATGAGCAGAGAAGGCCAGGGAACCTTGGGTATGGTCAGAACTTGTGAAACGATAGATTGTGAACCCTAAACCAAAAGGGAGAGAAATGTGGTATAGTGAGGAGACCACTGATATTTTTTTTTAACCAGGAAAACTGAATTGGAATTATACCTCTAGGATTTGCTACTATTTGAACTTAAGTCACAAATTTCTCCCAGGTTGTTTCCTCATTTGTAAATTAGGGATTAAAATGTTTTATTTTTCATAGCTCTGTGAGTATTTCACAATATTAGCCATGGGTAATATTCAATAGATATTTTAATATTTTACTGCATCTGAAATCAATTTGGAAATTATACAGGAGCCTAGGGGTGAATTATGTGCATATAGTTACTTATTTCTTTTTTGAATTATCAAGAAATGTATAAGCATTAAGTTCAAATCTTTGTTCTATATCAGCCTAGCTTACCTTCCTAAAAAAAAGGGAGAGGAAAAGGGAGAGGCAGAATGACTCTCTGAAGGAGTTCCCCACTCCAGGCAAATGCTGGCAGATTGCACTTGGGTGTATGCAGCTTGGGGGCAGCATAGAAACAGACACTCACATTCAGAATAACCACTCATGTTTAAATTCTTTGGTGGAAGAAGGGAGAAGAGAGCTTTTAGACTTTCTGGAGTTCGCTGCTCTTTTGTGAATGGCTGGACACTGTCTTTTGTAGAGAAAAAGCAGATCTAGCAAGATTTCTCTAAATTTACGATTTGGCAGAATACTGACACTTCCTAGGAACTCATGATACCTAGGACATTTCATCCAAGAAGATGAGTAAATAAATGAAAGGTGGCCGTGTGTTGGGCAGTTGGTGAATAGTTTCACCTTCTACAGCTTTTCCTTCAGTGGCCACACGTGGAGACCTTTCAAGCTGTAGAAAGTGGTGGCAGAAGACTTGGGGCTCATTGACACTAAAATAGGCAAGGCGAGTTTGTCTGTCTTGCCACCATCCTATAGGTAGCCCATTAAGACTTTTAGGCACCCCTAATCTTTGATACCTTGAAGCTGCTTATCAGCTGGGCAGCCACTTGGTTTCCCACTCCCACTGAGCCATGCAGTGGTGTGGGGAGAGCCTTGGCCAGTTACCCTTCATCTACACACAGGTCCAGCTTGAAGGTGTTACCTAGCTCAGTGCTGTGCTATTACTAGTTCTATCAATTTAAGCAGTGGGAAGGGGCTTTCACTTTGGCAGAGAAGTAGGTGTTGGTTTTAATATCATTGTAATTAACACCATTCATAACATCACACCTGAAGCTAGTATTTTCAAACAGGAATCTGTGATGCCATCCTTTACCCAAACCAACTATATAGCCTCAGGCAAATTACTCTATTTCTGTGGACTTCATTCAAGGTTGATATACATATGTCTTATGGGTTGTGAGATTAAATGAAACATTAAAATGATTTGGGAATTAAACAGAGTTTTATGCAGACAATGACTCGATCTGGCATGAACCTCTTTTTAACACCAAGAGCCACGTGATAGTTATCTTTCCAACAGGCACTTCCTTCCATGTCTGGCAGGAAGGGTGCATTCCACAAGTATTTGTGGGGCTTTGCTGGGGCTGGTCAGACAACACTGTGAGTCTTGTTTTCCATTCTTCTTAACATGTACTAAGAAATGTATTACCAGGAAAGCCATTAGCACTGCTAAGAGTCTGGAGGACATGATAGAAATGGCACATGTACACAGGAATGGAGAAGATCTCAGAGACCCATGAATACCTCCACTTTTTTGTAGGATTAATGGACGAGAAGGGGTATATGTGTATCTCCATAGAATGAATGGCGATCACAATAGTGAATAAAAGTTAAAGGATAGTAAAATTTGAGGGATTCAAACAAACTGACTCTACAAAATGAAGAGACAAAAGCTGACTGGAACAGGAGGCTTTAGTTACTTTTTATTTGTATTTTTTATTGAGGTAAATTTAGTATAGAACGTTTTATAAATTCAGGATTCTGACGTATAATGTGACATCTGTATGTGTTACAAAGTGATCACCACCAAATCTATTTATTATTTTCACTGTAACGTTGAGTCCATTCACCCGATTTGTCCTCCCCCAAACCAACACTGTTTCCTTCCAGTAACTATCAGTGTTATCTGTATCTATGGATTTGTTTCTGTTTTGTTTTAGATTTTTGCTTATGAGTAAAACCATGTGGTATTTGTCTTTGTTTGACTTAACTTAGATAGCATAATACCCTCAAGATCCATCCATGCTTCAAAAATGGCAAGCTTTCATTCTTTTGATGGCTGAGTGTATTCTATTGTTGTTATTATTGTTTTTAAGCTAATAGCAGGAATGACTAGCAAGTGATCAGGCTATGTTTTCCATGTGCTGGTAATATTCTAAATGATTTACAGCTCTACAACAGCCATAAGAGATTAATACTGTCATTTTTCTCCACTTTACATGTGAGTATAGAGTGGAGCGTAGGGAGGTGAAGTGGAGTGCTCAGGTGAGCATAGCTGATAAACGGAAAAGCTGTTTGGGTCAACTGTCCACAGAACCTGCTCCTGTTCACTGTGTCATCTCTGCCTCTCCTAAAATGCAGTTTATTGAGTTTATTTAGTCACAACTGGGCAGTTTTAGTTACTTTACATGCGTTATATCTAGTTGTTCCCACAGTTTCTTAAGATGAAAACAGTAGGATTCAGAGAGGTTCAGTCATGGGCTTATTGTCATGCTATTAACAAGTGGCTGAGCTGTGGTCAAATCTAAATTCTGATTCCAAACCTTTGCTCTGTGCTCACCTCTCACATGTTGGTTTGATCCAGCAGAAAGAAGGACCAGTTGTCTCAATGCCCTGAAAGAAATTCCCGACAGGGAGTGTCTGGGTAATAGAAGCTTACAGTGGCTGATCATCACACCCACCTGGGGACATTTGACAAAATGTACATGCCCAGAAATCACTTTTCATCATCTTTCCCTAGTGTTTTGGCAGACTCTCTGGGTTGGGAAATCACTGGTTCAAATATGGAAAAAATCTCTCTTAGAGATAAGAGTCTAAGAAATTTGTTCTTTCCGTTGCCTGGAACATTAGTCTTTCCATATCTGTTTCAGCAAAGACATGTGAACATATGAACAAATACACTTTAAGGAACCCTTTGAAATGGTTTGAAAGTATATAGATATGAACTGTAGAAGGTCCATTCTGTATGTACCATGTACTTTTTTCTTCCCTTCAATTCTATTGGTGTTGTTTCAGTAAAATTCTTCCCTGTTATTGTTCGTTCACCACTGGGTTCATTGAACACTCCGTAGGCTCCTTCCGTAGTTTAGATTATGAAGATTTTTATGGACCCAAGGGATGGTCAATGGGAGCTCCCTAGTGGATTGAGAGATTTCAAGCAGCCTGTGGCAATAATTAATGTGTCTTTCAAGTTCATGCATTTGAGTTTTAACATTGGTTGCTTGTTCTACACTTATCCCCATTATTTGAACCAACTGTGTTGGAAGTGTTGGGAGAACATCTCTTCAAATGTGTTAGAGTTTTATGCTTGCCTAGAGATTGCTTTTTCCCCTCCAATTTTAATGCTTTCAATTCCAGATGGATTAGAGCCAGAAAATTGTCAACTGTTTAAATAAAGTGTTTCCTTTTTTTCCTTTCCTTTTTCCCTCCTTCTCTCTTCCCTTTTTTCTCTCTTTGTTTCAGCAAAGAAAAATATTTGCCTAATGAGAAACTTTAAGGGGTTTGGTTGTGGTTTAATGAATGAAATGGAAAAACGATTTCAAGTTACTGGGTGGCTATTGTTATATTTTCTCCTAAATTCCTCTGCTAATCCCCACATCTTGACCAGCTAACTACAGAACTCTCCTGACTGTTGTGTGCACAGTATTTATAACCTATCTTCAGGAATGTGGAAACGTGCACAAAATCTAAAATTGCTTTAGTGTTTCCAGATTGTAACAAAGACATTTGTAGTGTAGGGAGGACTATGGACCCTGTACCTGTGTGTTTCTCATTTTAAGCACAAATTGCCTAACTCCAGAAGCTCTAAATCCAGTGTAACTTAGGAATCTTTACTTGGCGAATCCCTCTTCGTGTCAGTTTTCACATTAGTAATGTTATCAAACCAAATTGGGGCTCTGCTGTTCATTGCCACTAGAAGGTGAACTCTAGGCTCAGAGGTTAGTGAGATATGAGAGAAATTTTTATTCCAATGCAGAATGATCTGGGACAAGGAGCACTCCCCATCTGCTTCATAAAACCCAGCCAAAATGTAGCCATCCCCAGCAAGACCAAAATAAAAAGCAGTGCCCAAAATTCCTGCTCCATTTTAAAGTACCGTCCTTTGAAGTCCAAGGCAGCTTGTAAGCGTTTACTGAGTTAGTGTAGCTTATTCCCAGCTTCTGTCAAGCTTCAGGTTCCCACCTGGAGATGGCGTGTGTAGCCAGCACTGCCATTGGCCATGTGGCTTCTAGGGCCACGAGGTCTCATGTCCCATGCTGGTGAATGTTCCATCAGGTCAGCAAAATAGAGAAAGTTCTTCCTGCAGTCGTGGACCCCTGGAGAGGACAGTCCAGGACACTGTCCAAGTGCAGGTCCTCAGCAGCAGCCACAAGCAATAGTGTGACCTCTTTGTTCCCATGGGCTTATATTAGCTTTGGGTTTGGATGCTTTCTCAGAATGACTTTCTAAACTTTCCCATTATTTGGGTGGGTTCACCTCCCAAGTTATCCCTTGTTTTCCCCAGGCTAGACTGACAGGTCTGTCTGGTCCAGTACTACCCCCTGCCGCCATCCTGATCTCTGTGTGTATGTGCCTGCCTTCCCCTTGGTCCCACCCCCAATCAGGTACCAGAAGGGTATAAGAGGGCTTGTTTTCCTATCCAGTTATCATCCTAGTCTTCCAATTGTCCCCATCTCGCCCAGGGATGTGGGAGATTCCCATGGAGTTCAGTTAACTCTGTGCCTGCCCCCATGCCCTAGTTCCCACATACAGCAAGTTGCCCATACTCAAGGCCCACCAACAAAGTAAAGAGACCCTGGAAACCCCACCTGACCTCTCAGGACTAGACCTTGAAGGATGCAGGGGGGATCAGCAGTCAGGAGCAGAGCACTAGGTATCAGGGGTGCAGCCTTCACAAGGCAGGGGCTCAGTTACCTGGGCAAAGCAGCTAGCCCATGGGAGTGTGGTAAAACTCAGTATCCTTAGTGTGGTTCCAGTATCCAGGTGGTTCATGACTGTACTGTCTGGCTGCATGCCACGCCCTCGGTCCACTCCCGGCATCCAGACAACCTGTCTACAGCCCATCTATTGGTATCAGCACCGCTTCCTGCACTGTGCTATCTTGTCCCAATCCAGCCATGCTGAAACCATTAAGATTTTATTAGGTTCGTCCTAGTATCATTACATTATGCAATCGGCAGTGCTTATTGACAGTTCCTATTTTCTGAACTATGATTTTTTATAGTCTGAGTTTATTAAGTGCTCCTGGAAGAGGGGATCCTGGAATTAATTTAAAAGAACCAAAAACCTTCTTAGGCAGCACTAGGAAAGAAACACTTTGCAGCAAGCTTTTCTATGATTTGCGTGCTTCGAGTTTCAGTTCCGATGAAAAGAGTTGAGTAAAGTATGTGGGAACAACTTCTGCTGTTACTGTCATTGTTCGCAGACTGGCAGGGCCGGGTTTGGCTGTCTCCAAAGTGCATTGG
>PVIA01017252.1:0-16199 GCA_004024845.1 Tonatia bakeri
TACAAAGGAGTTCCCATCAGACTGTCAGCTGATTTCTCAAAAGAGACCTTGCAGGCAACAAGGGTCTGGAAAGAAGTATTCCAAGTCATGAATGGCAAGGACCTACATCCAAGATTACTCTATCCAGCAAAGCTTTCATTTAGAATGGAAGGGCAGATAAAGTGCTTCTCAGATTAGGCCAAGTTAAAGGAGTTCATCATCACCAAGCCCTTATTATATGAAATGTTAAAGGGACTAATCTAAGAAAAAGAAGATAAAAAATATGAACAGTAAAAGACATCAAACTCACAGTTAGTAACAACCACGCCTAAAACCAAAGTAAACTAAGCAAACAACTAGAACAGGAACAGAACCACAGAAATGAAGATCACATGGAGGGTTAGCAACAGGGAAGTGGAGGAGGAAAGAGGGGGAAAATGTATAGAGAATAAGTAGCATAGACAATAAGTAGAAAATAGACGGGGAGGGAAAGAATAGTATGGGAAATGTAGAAGCTAAAGAACTTATGACACATGGACATGAACTAAAGGGGGGTGAATGTGGATGGCAGAGGGTGGGCAGGGTGGAGGGGAGTGAAAGGGGAAAATGGGACAACTGTAATAGTATATCAATAAAATATATTTTAAAAAAGAAAAGAAAAGATAAAATACTCATCTAGACTGGTAGGAGGGGTGAACATGGGAAGCCACAGAGGAGGGGATGCACAGCAAGGCAGCAGCTGGCAGTCCCACATTTGTATGCAGATAAACCAGGAGGAACAACTGGGGAGTGAGACAGATCACACAACCCAGGGTTCCAGCTTGAGGAAATAAAGCCTCAAATCCTCTGGCTATAAAAACATCTAGGGGTTGCAGTGGCTGGAGAAACCCCCAGTCTCAAAGCAGAGTTCATTGGGGAGACCCACAGGGCCCTAGAACATACACAAAACCACCCACCTGGGAATCAGCACCAGGAAGGCCCAATTTTTGTGGATAGCAGGGGAAGTGATTGAAGGCAGGGCAAGAGCTGAGCAAGCCTGCATGTTCCCTCTCTGACCCCTCTACCACATACAGAGCCACAACATCCAAAGTGGGTTACCCCACCCTGATGAATACCTGAGGTTCCACCCCTTACAACGTAACAGGAGAGCTGAGGCAAAGAAATATGTCCCAAATGAAAGAACAGATCAAAGCTCCAAAAATAGAACTAAATGACTAGGAGATAGCCAACCTATCAGATGCAGAGTCCAAAACACTGGTAATCAGGATGCTTACAGAAATGATTACGGACACAAAATAGAGGAAGAAGTGAAGGTGATACTAAGTGAAATAAAGAAAATATACACAAAACCAACAGTGATGGGAAGGAAATTGGGACTTAAATCAACAATATGGAACAAAAGGGAGAAATAGACATTCAACCGGAACAGAATGAAGAAATAAGAATTCAAAAAAATGAGGAGAGGCTTAGGAACCTCTGGGATGACTTTAAATGCTCCAACATCTGAATGATAGGGGTGCCAGAAGGAGAAGAGGAAGAACAAAAAATTGAAAACTTACTTGAAAAAAGAATGAAGGAGAACTTCCCTAATCTGGCAAAGGAAATAGACTTCCAGGAAGTCCAGGAAGCTCAGAGAATCTCAAAGAAATTGGACCCAAGGAGGACACACTAAGACACATTATAATTAAATTACTGAAGATTAAAGATAAAGAGAGAATCTTAAAAGCAGCAAGAGGAAAGGAGACAATTACCTACAAAGGAGTTCCCATAAGACTGTCAGATGATTTCTCAAAAGAAAGCTTGCAGCCAAGAAGGGCCTGGAAAGAAATATTCCAAGTCATGAAAGGCAAGGATCTATACCCAAGATGACTCTATCCAGCAAAGGTATCATTTAGAATTGAAGAGCAGATAAAGTGCTTCCCAGATAAGGTCAAGTTAAGGGAGTTCATCATCACCAAGCCATTCTTATATGACATATTAAAGGGACTTATCTAAGGAAAAGAAGAAGATCAAAACTATGAACAGTAAAATAACAACAAACTCACAACTATCAACAACTGAACCTAAAAAACAGCAAAAACAAGCTAAGCAAACAACTAGAACAGGAACAGAATCACAGAAATGGAGATTACATCAAGGGTTATAAGTGGGGAGGGGGAAGAATGGGGGGAAAGGTACAGGGAATAGAAGTATAAATGGTAAGTACAAAATAGACAGAGGGAGGTTAAGAATAGTATGGGAAATGGAGAAGCCAAAAAACTTATATGTACCACCCATGGACATGAACGGCGGTGGGGTGGGGTGGGGGACTGTGTGGGGGGGGGTGGGCAGTAAATGCTGCTGGGGGTGGTGCAGGGGGAAGGGAAATAAATAGGTTAAAAATGGGATAACTGTAATAGTATAATCAATAAAATATACTTTTTTAAAAAAAGAGGGCTTATTCAGGGCCCAGGATATTCCTCCCTCCCTCTCTCCCCACCTTCTCCCACCCAAATGGCTGCAGCTCTAAAACACCAAGGTGTTTCTCAGATATCAGAGAGAGAAAGGACAGGAAAGGATGGGGGTAGTGAGGAGAGAGAGAAACAGAGGTGGGCACAGGAGAGAGAGAGAGGCATGGAGACAGTACAGACCCTGTCTACACGCGTGCAATGGAAGCTTAGAGGTCACCTCAGGGCTTCTCACCCACCTGCTCACTTGGTCTTTGTGGGTCTGACCCCACCCCTCCCCACTAGTGAGCAACAGCTGGAGACAGTCTGCTGAGAGTGGGCAGCACATCCTGAGGGAGCAGAGAGACACGCAGATTCCTCCCTCTTAGGCTGGTCCTTATTCCTGATTTGACAGGAGTCGGGGGAGTGAGCAGAGGGGAGTGAGCAGAGGGAAAAAGGGAAGGAGAGCCATGCACGGGAAACTAGGGTGGCAGCGGGGAAGAAATTCTGAGACAGGAGAAGGATTCTTGAGAAAATGAGATGGGGGCCCTGGATGGGTAGTGCCTTTGGTTAGAGCATTATCCTGATGCACCAAAGTTGTGGGTTTGATGGGGGCGCATACGAGAATCAAACAATGAATATATAGAAATCAGTACAACAACGAATTGATGTTTCTCTCTCTCTCCCTCTCTGTCTCTGAAATCTATAAATAAAAATTAAAAGAAAAGTCCTCATTATTTCAACTTTCTTTTTTTAAGATTGTATTTATTTATTTTTAGAGAGAGGGGAGGAGAGGGAGAAAGAGAGGAAGAGAAACATCAACTGGTTGCCTCTTGCATGCCCCCAGGTGAGGAGGACCCAGCCTGCAACCCAGGTACATGCACTGACTGGGGACTGAACCAGCAACCTTTCAGTTCACAGGCCAGTACCCAATCCACTGAGCCACACCAGCCAGGGCATCATCATTTCAAGTTTAAAGAACAAAGAGAAAATGAGATGAGGAGTCTTTCTCTCTGAGAGGCAGAGAAAGGCGAGAGTATAGGACAAAAAGGCAGAGGTTGACCGCTGGGTCAGGCAGGAAGAAGTGGAAATGGAAGAGAGGGGTCCAGACCATGTCCATCTCTCCAAATACTAGTCAAAGTGGAAGTCAGCTGCTGCCGAAGCAGGAAGAATGAGAATGACGGCGGGACTGTAGAAAGACCTCCAGAGCTTGGGAGGTGCAGGTGTGAAGAAGGCAAGGGCTCTCCTGGATCCAAAATTACACTGGGAAGGGACCTACAGTCAGGAAGGCCATGGGCTGAAATAAGATAATGGACCCCAAGTGCTTTGTAAGCTATACAGCGCTATAGAAATGATTGTCATTGTTATATAATTGTGATAGCATTTGAATAGATGCTGCAGAAGTACTTTTAGTGCCATGGAAGGATGACCACAGTGACCTGCAGAGTGAAAGGAATGAGTTACAAATGATATAAGTGCTACGGTTGGCATTTACATGTACAAACCCAGAAAAATATCTGGAAGTGTAAATACACATCTGGAAGATAGGGTTATAGATAATTTATATCTTATATTTGCTTATCTGTATCTTCTCTTCATGACTTTTAAAGACCATACATTATTTACAGAGTGAGAAACAAGCAGTTTGCTTTAAAAAGGAGCCTCCCTGTGCTGGCGGTGGAGGTGAAGACGGAGGAGGAGTGAGGTCCAGCCTGCGGCCTGGCTCTGCCCTCTCTCTGCCTGGTTGGGCACTCTGGAGTCTGACCCACATTGTCCAAAATCATTTTTCCTCCATGTCCTGCACTGGGCCAGAGTCAGTTTTCGTGAATTTAGAATTGGCAGCATGTTTTTAACCCCACAGTAATTTGCGTCTGGGGAGATTAAAAAACAGGCATGATGTAGAGAAAAGCTGACATTTCTCAGAGATTTCTGGCAACTCTGCCCCCCCCCAAACAACAGCCCTCTGTGTACAGTGTCTTTGGGGCCACAAAAAGTGAGGGCACCTTCCCCTTCCAACCCTGCAAGATCAGACTCCACCCATAGCGGGGTACCATGCTCATCACCTTTTCCATTCATCCCTCACCATCGTCTGCCCAGCTTTGCCTCTCAGTCTGAGAGTGGCCCATCACAGCCTGGAGGTTACCCCAATACTCTTCCCCACTGAAAAAATAACCTGTCTTTCCCAGCTTGGAAAAAACCTCCTGAGTCCAGTAAGCCCCTCCTCCAAAGCTGCTCTTCCCCACTTACTCAGAATAGTATCTAATATCAGTAATTCTGGCTGGTGTGGTTCAGTGGATTGAGTGCCGACTTATGAACTTGGTCACTGGTTCGATTCCCAGTCAGGGCACATGCCTGCATTATGGGCCAGGTCCCCATTTAGGGGCATGTGAGAGGCAAACACACATTGATGTTTCTGTCCCTCTTTCTCCCACCCTTCCCCCCCTCTAAAAATAAATATGATCTTTTTAATTTTTTTTATTTTTTAAAGATTTTATTTATTTATTTTTAGAGAGAGGGGAAGGGAAAGAGAAAGAGAGGGAGAGAAATATCAATGTATGGTTGCCTCTCACGCCCCCCCTGCTGGGGACCTGGCCATAATGCAGGTATGTGCCCTGACTGGGAATCGAACCAGCGACCCTTTGGTTCACAGCCCACACTCAATCCACTGAGCTACACCAGCCAGGACAATCTTAAAAAAAAAAAAAAAACTAATAAAAAATAATTATTTACACTGACAAAGAGCTTTCTATTTCCAAAGTGTTTATGTGTATTAAAAATCTACTTTACAGAGTATCAGTGATCTGAGAGGCAAAATGACTCTGGCCAGCTCCTGGATGTCCAGCCCCTTCCACCACCATCCTGCCTCAAGAGATGAGAATAAGCTGAATTGTCCTTCCGTGTCCTTCAGTCCCATCCTTACCACTAAATTGCATCTCCCCTGCCAGCCTTCCACTTCTAACCACACCCTGCCTCTCCAGCATCAGGACCGTTCCAGTCCAACACACGCCTCACGTTTCAGTCCGTGTAGACTCTTCCCTGACAGCCTGCACCATGCTGCCCGTCGCCTGGCCTGCTCCCATCTGTCTTCATCTTCTGCCCCGTCTTTGGTCTCTCAGGGTCCCCTGTCAGGCCCTGTATGATCTCTACATCATCCACAGGGCACCTATGAATTTGCCATGTATAATGCACACCCAGGTTTTTGACCCAAACTTTCAGGGAAAAAAATTTTGTTCTAATCTTTTAATTCAATTAATTAATTAATTAATTAATTATATTTAATACTTGTTTTCTGATATAAAGGAATTTTAGCATTTATTTTTGAACATATTATTATGATACAAGAAATTTTATGTAACAAATAATTACAAAACTCAAGAACAGATACAAGGTACAAGAAATTTTATATATCGGTAATAAATTTATGATATTTATCCATCATTAGTACTACCCATGTAAAATGCACAACCTCATTTTTCCCTCAAAAATTTGGCCTAAAAAAGTGTGCATTATACATGGCAAAGTACAGTAGTGTGTGCTGCCATGCACAGCCGTGGGTTAGCGTCAGGAGCGCCCTGAGGAAATCAGAAATCATGCCAGGTGTTTTCACAGAGAGTACTGAGTATAAGGGACTGGCTTCGCTGGGGGGCGGGGGGCTGACAAACACAAGAGGGACACGAGGTCACAAAGAGATCACTGCAGGGAGAAGCTCCCACCCTTAGACTGGGGGAACACGTGGGTGAGTTTGGGGTTGTTGGCATCTAGAGCCTCAGAAGAGGGCTCCTGTGGAGGCGGGGCCTGAGTCTGGGAGGAGGGGCCTGAGTCTGGGAGGAGGCAGAGCCGCCCAACTGGTGCTGGAGCGCCTGGAAGGGAAGCAAACAGGAAGAGGCGAGCCCTTCGTGTCCCCTCATCGCCAACCTCCCTGTTGGAGGAATGTAATGGAGAGCCTGCTGGAACCGTAGTTTGCAGAGTTTCAGCCCCAGTTCCATGGCGAGGCAGAGTCCAGAAGGGAGGGTTAGAGCTGAAAGAAAACAGGCAAGTGAGTGCCCAGCAACATTGATAGTTATTATTTATCAAGATTATTATCCTCAAAAATGCACTAAGCACTTTCCACACGCCTACACTTGACATACACTCTTAACACACAGAACAACCTGGTGGGCTTCATACTACCGCCAGCATTTTACACGTGAGGAGACTAAGCATTAAGGAAGTGGAAGAATTTGCCCAAGTCTCAGAAGTAATAAATGATGCAGCTGAGATTCAGAGTTAGGTCTGTCCATGCTTTGTCCTCTGTATCTTGCTGCCTGCAAGATGCCCACAATGAACTCAGAATTTCCGGCAAGGGGTGGGCATGATCACGACCTGTGGGCAGGATGCCGGCCTGTGCAATTGTCCAGCCCCAGCACCAAACCGCCTTTAGCACGTCATAATGTGTTGAGCACCCACTCACAGCAGACCCCGCAATGGGTGGCTGAGTCCCAAAAGTGGGGCTCTGCCTTGGAGGAGCAGACATTTACTGTGTATCTCCCCTGCCTTTGTGTCTCGTTTATCTTCCTAGCGCTTGAAACTGCCACCACTCCAGCACATGGTAAGTTCTCAATAGATGCTCAGTGAATTAATAACAAACCAGCCAGGGGCAGAGAGTGCAAAGATGAAAAAAATACTGCCTTTGAAGCCAGATCTGAGCTGAATCTTAGTTAAATGTACTTACTAGTCTGCTTGAGCAAGTTATTGATTATTTACTTCTCCTAGCCTCAGTTTAGCTCACCTATCAAATGGAAAGCCCACTGCACACCTCACAGCACAAGGCCTGACCCAAGGCATCTGCAGGCCTCCCTGCCTCCTCCCTCAGATGGCTGTGGGTGATACTCAGACCACGTGTAAGGACCTCAGCCTCAAGGGAGGCACTGAGAAATCTGAAGCACGGACTGCCACGGCTCCTTCTCAGCCACGGTCTACACGCTGGACCATGCTGGAGGAGGGAGTGGGAACCTTAAATCTCCCCACCCTCTCTAGACCTCGGATCCCAGCCCCCAGAGTCTATGAGACCCTGAACTCCCTTGAACGCCTTCTTGTCCTGACCCCCATGTTCCCTGGCGCTTTGATACCCTTAGCTTCATAGGTTCCTTAGAACATCTGGCACTTCCTTGGGTTCTCTGTGGTCCCTTGAGACAACCAGGATCTTCCACACTTCTCCACTAGTGTCCCTTCCTGGTCACCTCCCAGCAGTCATGGAACCTGTCTCTCGAGTCACCAAGAACTCTCTGCAGTTCTGTGGACTCCCAGCCTTCCACGTTCTCCTCACGATCCCTCTCCGCCCCCTCTGGATGCTACCAGCGCTGCCCCGGCACCAGCTGGACACAAGGCTATCTGGCTGCCTGGCCAGGGACTCCAGCTGCTGCAGGGTTCCTGCCGCAGCCCTCTTGTCGCAGCCACTGCAGCCACTCCAGCCAGCTCTTTCCTTTGCTGTGTTGCAATGCACTCTAACAGCAAACTCAGCCTTAGGAAACTTCTAGCAGTGCACACGCTCCCTAAGCGCCCACCACAGGGGAGAGAAGGGGAGCAGTGGAGACAGCAAAGTGATCCAATCCTGTGTGCTCTTCACATGGCCCCACGTCTTGGCCCAGACTGTCCCCAAGCCTAGGTGGCTTCTTATCAAGGTTCCGCACAGCTGTCCCCTATGAAGCTGTGCCAAACTCCTCTGAGCCTCCCCCCCACTATCGCCCATCAGAAGAGAACTCTCTCACCTGGGTCCTGGGGACTACCATGGCTCTGGGCACGACGGCCTTGAATCACTGGATTTCCTGTGGTCCTACCTGCCTTGGAGTCTGAGCTCCATGAGGAGATGGGCGTTGACATTTTGTGTAGGGACTGAATTGTGTCCCCTCACTATGCATATGCGGAGGCCCTAACCCCCCAGTGTGGCTGTATTTAGAGACAGGGCCTTGAAAAAAGTAATTAAGGTGAAATGAGGTCATAAAGGTGGGGCCCCAGATGGATAGGACTGGTGTCCTTATAAAAAGAAAGAGAGGGACCAGAGACTCCCCTGCTTCCCTGCGCCAGCACAGAGGAAAGGCCAGGTGAGGACACAGCAAGAAGGCAGCCATCTGCAAGCCAGGAAAAGAGCTCTCACCAGAACCCAAGCATGCTGGTACCTTGATCTTGGAATTCCAACCTCCAGAACTGTGAGAAAATAAATGTCTATAGTTTATGCTACACGGCCTGTGGTATTTTGTTATGTCAGCTTGAACTCATATTTGGGACCTCAAGGAAAGGGTTCTGGGAGAGGACACCAGCAGACAAGCCATTTCACGCATGCTCCTCTGGAACCCCTCCTGTTATCAGCCCAGCAGCATGCACGGCGGAGGGTGAGGCTGGATCCTGGCCTTCCCAACCCGGCAAGAGGGAAGACCTGAGGTCTGCCCCTTGCCCCAGCCATGAAAAGACGGTGGTTAAACGTTCCCCTCACAGTCCTAGGAGCTTGTAGGAAAGAAGGGAACAAAATACCTGAGCTCCTTCATTCATATCATACCAGATGCTGCACTGGGCTCAACACCCACTCATTGCTGGAATCCCACCAATCCTTCCATAGAGCTGTTCTCGCCCATTTCCCAGGTGAGGCACCGGAAGCTTGGAGTGATCAAGTAATTACCCAGATGACCTTGGCATAAGGTGGAAGTGGATGAAAT
Source organism: Tonatia bakeri (assembly GCA_004024845.1). NCBI lineage: Eukaryota > Metazoa > Chordata > Mammalia > Chiroptera > Phyllostomidae > Tonatia > Tonatia bakeri. The sequence goes on from PVIA01017252.1 coordinate 9,095, forward strand.
ACAAATAAAGGTGAGAAACAGTCACAGCTTTAAAGAGGTTCAGGCTCTCCAAGGGACATTCCTCTGGTGAAATGTGGAGGCAAAGATGAGATTTCTGGCAGGCCCACAACCTGCTCTGTGTTTGGGCAGAGCTGTTGTGGGAGGGGTCAGCTGTACCTGGGTCTAAGAGAACCAACCCTTCACTTGCCAGTGCTGCTGGCCTGGGCCAGCGCCTCCAGACAAAGAGAGCGAGTGATTCCATTTTAAAAGTGAAAAGTGCCTCTGTTGCAATTATCTCAAAATGTATCAAAGCAGTGGGCTGTGCAAAGCATAATTCCAGCCACACGGAGCACCACAGAGCAAAGCCCTGGCATTTGATCCTGCTGCACTGAAGTAGCTCCTGCCTCCTGGTGATCAGTTAAATGGCAGGTTATTGAGAAGGGGCGATCAGGTGTGAGGGAGTGGGGGTTACTTAATACCAAACTGTGCTAACCTTCATGGTGTCTTCCTACTCTCGGGGGGATAGAAAGAAAGAGTCCATTTCTGGGGTCCTCTGTGTCCAAAAGCCAGAATCCTGAGGTGGAGATGACCAGGATTCTAGAATTCTCTGCAGAATCTGGGCTTGGTTTTCAGACTTCTCAGCTGGAGTGTCCTGTGTAGCCCCTCTGCACCAGACCTGTCTGCCTTTTTTCTGTTTCCTTCTCCAACACCCTGCAGGCTGGCTCTGCCCCACCCCAGGCCTGTGCAGCCCTCCCTACTTCCCAGAGCAAGGGAGTCACAGCTGCAGGAGGATGTAAGCGAAATTGCGATGGCGTGGCTGGCCTGGGAGAGCAAGCCGCACCTGTAGGAACGACAAGGGAGCCCCCTGGTCCCAAGGAGGCTCTCAGGCTGAGATCAGCAGACTGGCTTGTGACTGTACCCAGTGCTCCAGGTCACTGCACCTGTGTCCCAGACCTCGAAGGGCTGGCTTGTTCTTTCCTGATCAGTGGGTTGAAGTGTCTGACATGTCCTCAAAAGAGGTGTTTCAAAGCAGCGTCTAACACCCTATGTTTTCATCTTCATAACCTCTAGCCACAACCCAAAATTATGTTTCTTATTTATTCACAAGTTTCTTTTTCTCTCCCCCACGAGAATGAATGCCCCAGAGAATGAGGGCCATGCATGTCTTTGCAGCCACGTCCGTTGTGCCAGGCTGCTGACACCTCGTGGGAAAACTTACCCCCGTTGAATGGACCCACTGCATGGCCCCCCCATTTCTTTTTTCTTTTTCTTTTTTTGAATAAACTTTTTGTAATTGGTTTCAGAGAAGGAAGAGAGAGAGAGAGAGAGTCATCGATGTGAGAGAGAAATATTGGTCTGCTGCCTCCCATATGCACTCTGACCAGAAATCGAACCTGCAAAGTTCAGTGTATGGAATGACACTCCAACCCACTGAGCCACCTGGCCAGAGCAGCCCTCGGTTTCTTATTATTACTCTATTGATATGTAAGTAAAATGATGACACTGAGTACAACAGCCTTTGCCAGTTGATGAAGCATTGCCTGAGTCACAGCTCATTTTCTACATAAAATGGCTCAACCTGGCTTATCTCTACTTTACAGATGAGGAAACTGAGGCTGAGAGGGCCAATGAGATTCACCCCAGGTCACAGGGTCCATAAGTGGCAGAGCAGGGGCTCAAACAGGCCCCAACTCCCATTCTCTTTCCACAGTCACATAATCTCCTCTTCTTGTGACACTGTCATCCACACAGGTGCCCACAGCAGGCGCAGGTGTGACATGGAAGAAAGCACCTGCCGCAAGACCATGTTCGTGAGGAGATGCTCACGGACCGAGAGTGGCCTGTGGGAGAGACACATACAACGTGAAGAGGGGGCGGGGGGCGTCAACATAGAGACAACTCTGCCCCAAATGGCTCATTTTTCTGTTCCCTAAAAGCTTTCTTTTCTCCTTTTTAAAATTTTCTCAACAGCCCTGACTGGTGTGGCTCAATTGGTTGAGCATCATCCTGTAAACCAAAATATTGCTGGTTCAATTCCCAGTCAGGGCACATGTGTGGGTTGTGGAGCAGGTCACGGGTCCGAGTGTGTACGAAAGGCAACTGATCGATGATTCTCTCTCACATCAATGTTTTTCTCCTCCTCTGTCTCTCTCCATTCCCCCGTCTCTAAATATAAATAAATAAACTCTTTAAAATAAATAAATAAATTTTTCTCAACATGTCAATACATAATTATTGAGCACCTCCCACAGGCCAACATTTTGCCAGCCACTGGGAATGCAACAAAAATAAGAGAAGCTTTTTACCTACGAGTGGAAAAGAACAAAGAAAAATCTGAGAACCTTGTCCCTTCTACCGTTGATGCACTTGTTCAAGCCTATCAGTTGCTCTTGGAGCCCACTGTGCTGTATTATTAACCAAGCAAGTGATCTAATTTATCAGTATCAATACTAGCATTACATTTGCAAATGACCTTATAATTTTCAAATAAATTGAATATATTATTATAGTATATATTATTTAAAGAGTTTTTTTCATACTTTCATAAGAACAAAGAACCCTTTTATGAGGCCTGGCTCATCATAAATTCATGTACTAGTTCTGTACTAAAGCTGTGAGTTTAGAAGCCCAGTCAGATGCATGCACACCTACAGAGAAAAGAAGCTGTTGAGTTCAGAACCAAGGGCTGACCATTTCAATCCACGGCACCTTGCTTTTACTGAACGTATTTGATTATCTGTTCCTTTTCAATAAGAAGTTAGAGGCACTAAAACGTTTACATGCCACAGCTATTTCTCTTCACCCAGATGTGAACTCTAAAAGAACAGGTTGCTGGGTTTTTGTTTACTTTTGCATGCCTAATCCCTGGCATGTTTGGTATCGTGTTGGCATAGGATTGATGTTGACTAAGTAGATACAAGAAGAATAATTATAAAGTGATGCCTCTGGTTCTGCAAATGCCTGGAGCTGCTTAGAGAAAAGGTGCCGAGGGAGACCTGAAACATGACTGCTCCTTTCAGCAGCACTGTGGGAGTGTGTCAGAGTGCTCACGAGGTCAGCAAAGCACATCGAAGAACAGTGGTTCTGCCCTGGCCAGTGTGGCTCAGTTGGTTGGGTGTCATCCTGTGCACCGAAACGTCACCAGTTCGATTCTGCATCAGGGCACATACCTAGGATGTGAGTTTGATCTTTGGTCAGAGTGCATATAAGAGGCAACCGATCAATCTTTCCCGCTCACATCCATATTTCTCTCTCAGTCTCTGTTTCTGCCCCCCCCCAACCCGCTTCCTTCCTCTCTCTCTAAAGATCAGTGCACAAATCCTCGAATGAGGAAAAAAAAACAGTGGTTCTGCAATCAAGTCTATATTTGGGGTTGCAACTGCTGCAAAGCATAACAGTTATTAGAAGTATAGAGTTTCAGCTGGTGGTTAGAAAAGTTTCTTAGATTCTGGTTCTTTATAGTATGAATGTACTAGTCTTCTCAGGGAAATTCCACAGGGTTCTTTTGTTCTAGTGATAGTCAAAAGCTTTGAAAGTCCTGCTTCTTTTCTGCTCCACTCAGTTGTCTGACATGAAACTATTAGGTGGGAAAGCAGTTAAGTAGTGCCCACCTATCCATGTGGGGTTATGTCCCTGATTCAGTATTGGCTACTAGTTCTCCAATTTTGAGATCCCAAGATTTGAAGTCAGATCGCCTTGTTCTGATGTCCACTTACTGACATATGACCTTGAGCAAGTTATTTAATCTCCCGAGTTCTCAGATTCACTGCCTGTGAAATGGGAATGGTAATAAGAATCACTGTCATTGGCCTGTTATCAGGGTGTATGAGTTCATACCTGCAAAGCACTTAGCTCAGGCCTTCCTCACCCACAGAGCCTAGAAGTCCTAAGCTTGAAACACCCGCTCAGTTCAGATTGATTTTCTCACTGTGTGACTAAACCTAAGACCTTTGACCTTGATCTCAGTTTTCCCACCTGTGAAGTGGTGCCAGGTAATCCTCAAATAACACAATGCCAGCCCCTGGCAGTTATTTATAAATTAATAACTGCTGCCCTGGCTGGTGTAGCTCAGTGGATTGAGCACAGGTTGTGAACCAAATGGTCGCTGGTTCGATTCCCAGTCAGAGCACATACCTGTGCAAAAGGCCAGGTCCCCAGTAGGAGGCGCACAAGAGGCAACCACACACTGATGTTTCTCTCCTTCTCTTTCTCCTTCCCTCTCCCTCTCTCTAAAAATACATAAATAAAAATCTTTGAAATAAAATAACTGATTACACAAGGTAATGGTAGGCTGTTGGTAAAGTCTGAATGCAGAGAACAGGATAGTAAAAACTCATCCGTTTTGTTCCCTGAAAGCAGATAGGAGAAGCAAAAATAAATAATAGCATGCATTATCTGTGCTATATTGGACAGAGCTCAGATTCCCTTGATCACCACCTCTTTCCCTCTTCTTTAAAGAAATGTTTTCATTTCTTTATTATTTATTGATTGAGTTTACAGAGAAGGAGAGAGAAACACTGATTTGTTGTTTTACTTATTTATGCATTCATTGGTTGATTCTTGCATGTGCCCTGACCAGGGATTAAACCTACAACCTTGGAGTATCAGGACAATGTTCTAACCAAATGAGCTGACTGGCCAGGCTCATCACCTCCTTTCCAAAAGCCCTGGTCTTCAGCTTACTGTCAAGGACAAGATATTACACCCTGCATTTTCTAGCATTAAAAGACCTCACAGTGTTCATTTGGTTTCTTTGATGTCAATTCTGCACGTAGAGCAATCAAGATGGTTTCTTTGAATTTGGGAGACAAGGTGTGCTGTGCTTGAGAATACCACCTCAAACTAATTATAGAGTGAGTGACACAGAAGGCTGTGACAGTTTCAGGTGCATCCCAGAGCAAGAAAGGGCCCTGGCAGCAGGCTGTGAACAAGCTGCTCTGGCACTTGGGCATTTGATCCAGCATGTCCAGTGTGCTAGAAATACCCATGGTAGGAAAGGATGCTGTGTGGAGTCTCTGGCATGTTCTGGCAGAGAATTGCAGCACATACCCTGAGGTTCTGGAAAAAGGTCATGCCCTTTCTGACTGTTTGGAACCACTCTGCCTGGTTTCAGAGGCTGTAACCCACTGACAGGTGAAAAGGCTCCATGGCTAGGGGACCTTGGGACCATAAGCCACTAAGGAGACAAAACTTATCCTCCCAGCAGGGGTGCAGCCTCTGCCCCCGTTACTTCACCCTGCTTGGCCTCGGGGGGGTGACTGGTTAGCCAATGACACATAAGATTCCTCAAAGGAGGGACAACCTAAGACAGGCATGGTTTCAAAGGGGCCATCAGGGAATGACTTAGGGGATTGTGGAGGAGGGACAAAAAACCCTCACCTCTTGGTTTTATCATAGCCCAAGTCCTCATTCTATCTGTAAACAGCCTCTTAATCTCTTGGCTGCCTTGCTTCCCCTGCCTGATTCAGGCCTGAATCAATGCTGAAGGTGGGGTGCAGTCCTGTGCTGGAACTGGCAGTTCCCAGTTGGGGGGCAATCAGGCCTAAGAAAGAATGCATAAAGTCCTGTGAAACCTGCTTTGCTAAGAATGTTCTCAATTTAAATGTTAAGGGTCCAAGCACAAAATAAGTTTGTTTCCCAAGGTTTTACAGCTGATTGGTGTCACCCTGTCTACCAGACCCTGACTCAAAAGGACCCCTGTGATCTCAGAAATGTTATCTGTAAACCATACCTCCTTTCATTGATATACATCCCTATGCAAGTTAAACTCAATAAAAGCCCATTGAGAGAGAGACTAAAATACCTTTCTCCTCTGAGAGACTGGTCAGCCTTCCTCCCCAAGCAGATCATGTCTTGGCAGAATTATTCTCACCATGGCAGCCAAGGAGAGTGCTGCAGGCAGAGCTCCCCAACATCTGACAAAGAATTACATCTGAAAAATAGCAACTGGTATGCTATTAGGCTCTAATAAAAATGGAGTGATTGACCAGTGGGCACCAAGTGACCATTCAACTTGAGCTACCCCCATAAGCTGAATCTTATCTGACCCATGAGTCATAAAGTTAGACAGGCAAAGCAGTCATCCATTGTGTGATTGGAGTGACACCTCTGGACCAGGCTAGACCTTCTCCAGAATGTATAAGTAAATTGCATGAGCCCTGGCTGGGTAGCTCAGTTAGTTGTCTTGTCCTCTCAACAGGCCAAGGTTGTGGGTTCAATCTCAGGTCAGGGAACAACAAAGAATTAACTAATGAGGGCAAAGATAGAGGTGTAGGTAGATATACTTCGCTTCCTTGCACAACCAAAAGAAGGACAACAACAAATTTAAAAACAAAAAACAACTAGAACTGCAAGAAAACTGAACTGTATAGTAGTCCCACAAATAAGGAATTAAAGAAGAAACATTTATTTAGACTGTTTCTGAATAGAGGGGTGGAGATGGGTAGCTGGGGCAAAGAGGGCAAGTGGCAAGGCAGTGGGTGGCAGATGGGGCAGTTCCACATTCATGTGCAGATAAACTGGGAGGAATAACTGGGGAGTGAGACAGCCCATGCAACCCAGTGTTCCAGTACAGGGAAAAAAGACTCAAAACCTCTGGCTGTAAAATCATCTGGGGGTTGTAGCAGCGGGAGAAACTCCTAGTCTCACAGGAGAGTTTGTTGGAGAGACCCACAGGATCCTAGAACCTGCACAAACCCACCCACTTGGGAATCAGCACCAGAAGGGCCTAATTTGCTTGTGGGTAGTGAGGGAAGTGACTGAAAGCCCACAGAAAGCTGAGCAAGTGGCATTGTTCCCTCTCTGACCCCTCCACCACATATAGCACCACAACACCCAAAGTTGGTTACCCCACCCTGATGAATACCTGAGGTTCCACCCCTTACAACATAACAGGAGAGCTGAGGCAAAGAAATATGTCCCAAATGAAAGAACAGATCAAAGCTCCAAAAATAGAACTAAGCAATGAATAGATAGTCAACCTATCAGATGCAGAGTCCAAAACACTGGTAATCAGGATGCTCACAGAAGTCACTGGGTGTGGTCACAAAACTGAGGAAAAAGTGAAGGCTATGCAAAGTGAAACAAAGAAAAATATACAGAGAACAAACAGTGACAGAAAGGAAAC
>PVIA01017253.1:0-16153 GCA_004024845.1 Tonatia bakeri
AAGCAGTACACAGGAGAAGAAAGAAGCTTTGGAAAGCGATGGTTTTGGTCACTATTTTGATTGTGATCAGGGCTTCCTGAGTACACACAGATGGATTTTTTAAAATGTGAGAAGCAGAAAAACACGGCATCAAAGATCTCTGGAAAGAATACTTCATGGCTTGAAAATTCTTTGACAGTTTATTAGCCACTTTGCTTTTCTTTAAAGTGAATAATAAATCAGACTCTTCAAAACATATTTTCTCTACTTATTTGTTTTTTCATTTGCAATTTACATTCATATTATTCTGTATTAGTTTCAGGCGTGCAGCATAGCGGCCAGACACCTTGTTAGACACTTTACAAAATGTTCCCCCCGATACTTCCGGTACCACCTGGCTCCATACATTCTACTTGTTTATTTTAATGTGCGTCGCTCTTTTTGTGTCTGGGGTCTTATTTCCCAACTATTACTTCAGATGCTATACGTGTACTTTTTTCTTCACTGTTAGTAATGCTCTCCTCTCTCCTGATTTACTGGTGTCTTATTCTATCTATCGCATACGGACACACCAAAAACTGTCTTTTACTAGAACGTCGATCGTTCTCCATATAAGTTGGCAGTGCAATCACTAAAGCATGGATTGTTTACCACTGAAGAAGAGCAAAAATTTGTGCCATTTTCTCCCATCAGTTTGTGTGTCCACCTTGGAGTCTGAAATGGAGAAAAGTGCCATGAAAGCACTCAAATTGCCAACACTGGCAAATGGATACACTTTGTAAGACCGACACAGGAATCTTCTGCCCTGCTCCTCCTCCACAGGCAGGGCTCCCTTGGGCATGGCTTTAAATGAAATCCAAGGATCTTCTCTCCCCATTTAGCTCCGGTGCAGCCACCAGGAGAGCAGAGCGGCATTCAAGGTATAAACAAGTCTATTCCTCAGGGGAAACATTGCTACTCACACTTATGGTGGAAGAGGCAATGTCACCACACACCAAGGCTCTCTCTCCTCCAAGGTGAAGCAGGCAGGCCTGCAGCAGGGAAGACTTCAGTGCAGGGCTCACAGGCTCCCTGATCTAACACCATGACGTGCTTTTGTACCAGAGCCTGTGTTTTGCAGTAAAACTCAGTTCAAGCCAGGGAACCGAGGGGCCACCAACAATCCGAAGCAGTCTATTAAAACTCCTGAAATAGGTAGTCCTGCTCCTTTAATTATTACGGCATTGGCCAAAAACTTTGTTTGTTTGTTTGTTTTCTGTACCATGGCCCGAGTAGTGCCTCGTTGTCTTTAACTTGATTCGACACAATTTTGTTAGACTGTATGGTGACAGCTGTCATGTCAGCATGCAGTTTTAAAAACTTACGGAAATTGTTGAATTTTTGCACAGCCATTTTAACATTGAAGATGGAAGAAAATATGCAGCACTTTTGGCATATTATGCTTCATTATTTCAAGAAAGGTAAAGAGCAACTGAAACACACAAAAAGATTTGTGCAGTGCATGGAGAGGGTGCTGTGACTGGTCGAACGTGTCAAAAGTGGTTTGCTGAGTTCCGCGTGCTGGAGCTTTCTCACTGGACGATGGACGGTGCTCTGCCGGGTAGACCAGCTGAAATGAAGAGCAATCAAACCGAGACCTTAACTGAGAACAATCAACGTTATGCCACACAGGACATAGCTGACATACTCAAAATATCCAAACCATTGGTGAAAATGAAATGTATGTCTTTTATTTATGGAAAAAAACAACTAAACAAGCTTTTTGGCCAACCCAATAATGTAGAGAAACAACAGGATGGCAGACACTCTTCCTTGGGTGAGCCAGCAATAACCCTGGCAGGCAGGGTGCCTACTCTTCACACAAACTAAGACTAGAAGGGTCTCCCCTAAACTGATAAGGGATAGGAAGCCAATTATTAATGTATTGCCTCTCTGCTCTAAATTCACCCTTCAATGTGTGCTCCCTGATAATGGACAAATGCCTCCAATATGTCTTCTTCAAAGTGAGCATGATGTTGGACTTGATCATAGAAGATGCTAGAGGGACACTAAAGGAGGAAGTGACTCTCCTGTGACTTCTGGCTCTCGGAGGTGTGGGTGGGATGATATTCGGGGTGTCCTTTCACAGGTATGAGCCCATAACAACTGTCTTCGTGTCGCTGAACATGCAATCCTGATGTGGCCTGGTGATCAGCTTTCTGTGGCCCTCTTCATAGGGATATCCTATGCTCCAAGCCACCTACTCACTCTTTCCCTATGCTTGCTCGCTCTCCTGCCCAACCCCTACCAATACCAGCCTCTTCTTCTGCAGTGCTCCCGGTGCTACAGCCCTCCCAATACTAAGGCCCTCCTGATTCTATATCCATGACATTGTTATGTCCAGGCCTCCAGCTCCACCAGGACCCCTATTCCTACTACATGTCCACACACTGGCCACTAGCTATGGCACGTCCACACTGGTATGCTCCAGAGGGTTGCTTCCTACTTACCCTGCAAATGTAGACCAGCTATGGTTCTAAGTCCAGCTCTGGCACGGACAAACCAGCAAACTTCTCTGCTGTCCAGTGGCATCTCCTACACCTTCTCCAATGAGGAGTGAGCTCCATCCTTGGGGAGAGGCCCCCACTGCAAGTTGATCTTTCCTTGGGTACTCTTCCCCAGCCCTGAAATACCATAGAATGTTTTCTTATATCCTATATGTTATACATTTATCATACTTTAATAATTCTTTATGTCAAATTTCACCTGTCTGGTGTGTACTTTCTGTCTCCTGATTGGATCATGATTGTTCCAGAACACATCTATTCCAAATATCATTCTTAGAATTACTGAAAGCTTCCTCATTGAAAGCTGCATCAACTAAGGGTGTCTACTATCACCCACAGAGAGTAGCAAAATGAAAGAAGGGAAAGGAGGAAGGCAGGAAGGCAGGAAGGCAGGAAGGCAGGAAGGCAGGAAGGCAGGAAGGAAGGAAGGAAGGAAGGAAGGAAGGAAGGAAGGAAGGAAGAAGGGAGGGAGGGAGGGAAGAAAGAAAGAACAAACAGACAGACACAATGGAAATAAATAAGACTGGCATATTTGTAAATGATGTGATGGTGTACATTAAACTCTACAGGTATTTACAGACAAAATGTTAGACTCAATAAAAGCATTTGGACGTTTGAGGACAAATAATCAACATATAAAAGTCATTTGCATTCTAATTACTAGCAACACATTTAGAAAATAAAAATTTCAAAAAAATATTCTGTTCAAAATATGAAGTAGCAAGGGTAAAATGTCCTCTTATGGGAAAAATAGAAAATATTATTGGGGCACATTAAGTAGTGCTTATAAAAGGAGAGACAGACCATCTCCATTAATCAAACGTTCAATACTGAAATCAAATCTATAAACTCAACACAAGCATAATTAGAACTTCAAACAAGCTTATGGTTGAACTTTCTCTAATGGTTAATAATTTAAATGGAGTCAACAGAGGCTGAAAATAACCAAGATGATTTGACAAACAAGGTAGAGTTGACTGGCCTCCTCCAAATCTCATGGTGGGCTATAGAGCTATAGTAATTAATACTGATGCGCGGCATTTCGAGTAGGCGGATGAACCGAGACTAACCCATACCTAGGTAGACACTGGATTTATGGTTCATGTGGTGCTGCAGATAAGCTGGGAAAGTGCAGACTTTTCCATAAATGGCTTACTGAGACAATCAGGTATCCACATGAAAGAGAACAGAACCCCTCTCCACACGAACAACAGTTGCAAGGGGATTACGACCTAACTGTGAAAGGACAAACCATAAATATTTGAAAAAACAATACAGAGAATATTTTTATGGCCCCAGGACTGGGACAGATTTCTTAAAACAGAAAGCGCTAACCATAAGGGGAAGATTGATACATTTGACTACAGTAGTCCTCTTTTACCCGCAGGAGATACATTCCAAGACACCCAGAGTAGGCCCGAAAATCTGTACATTCTATGTTTTTTCCTATACATGTATACATGCATACATACGCGCATACATACATACAATCGAGTTTAACTTATATGTTAGGCACAGTAAGAGATTAGCAACTACAACTACTAATAAAATAGAACCATTACGACAATCTACAGTAATAGAGGTTATGCAAATGTGGTCTCTTTCTCTCTCCCCCTCCTCCCTCTGGAAATATCTTTCTGGACTCTGTGTACAGCGTTGATACGCGGTACAAGGGGATGGTTCACATCCTGGGCAGGAAGGAGTGTGGACCGTGTGAGATTTCATCATGCTACCCAGAATGATGTGACTTCAAAACTTAAAGGTTATACGCTTCTGGAAGTTTCCATTTCATATTTGAGACCATAAGTGACCACAGCTAACTGAAACCACAGACTGGGGGACTAGACTACATAACGATTGAGACCTTCTATTCCCAAAGCACTGCATAAAGCACACGAACACACAAACAACAGAGCAAGGGAATGTTTTGGCCCAACATACAACCACCAATGGACCGGCATTTAAAACGCATAAAGAGTTCATTAAATCAGTAAGTACACGACGTAAAACAACAGAGAAATGGGTGAGAGTTGCATTTGAACAGACCTTTCACAGGAGAAAAAAAGTCTAAAAGGCTTTTAGACACGTGAGAACATGCAATGGCTTAATATTAAAAGCAAACAATGATTTAAGGTCTGGCACTTCTTGGGGTAGGTCAAGATGTGTACCAGCAGGAACTCTCTGTGCTACTAGTAAATTGTTAGTAAATTGTTACAACCACTACAGAAAGCGATTCGCCACCATCTAGAAAAGCAGTTTTCTTTCAGCCGGCAATGCTAGCTACATGACCTCAGTGTTCTGCCTCAGGAGTGTGTTAACTCCCCAGCCCCGTGTCATAATTTAGTTCACAGGCATCTGGGCTGTTTTCTCCTTCCACAGCACATCACGGTGGTTCAACACAATGATGTCGATTGGGCCTAATAAACAAGAACTAGCAACTATCCTAGACTTATCGGTGAGGAACCTGCCTATCACACGGTGAAAAAACAAGCCCAGCACAAATATAGGGGCCCTTTGCTTCCGGGATGCTCCTAGGTTTCCGGTGCTATGGGGCATGCCTAGGTAGCTTTTCTGCGGTTAAGGGTCAACTGTTGTATTTGGCTCTCCTACCACCAAGGAATTGACACAATAATGAGCGGGCCTCTTTAGATTTCTCACTGGCTTGTACTGCTCTGGCCTATCTGCCAAGGGACAAGAAAATCTGCTAGTTTTCAGTGGAATCCAGAACAAAAGAAGGTTCTGCAGTAGGTCAAAGCTGGCACGCGAACTTCCCTGCTTTTGCAATTTGTGTCATATGATCCAGCAGATGCAAGTGCTTAAAGTGTCAGTGTAAACAGGAATGCTCTTTGGAACTTTTAGCAGTCTCCTACAGGTGACTTACAGAAAAGAAACTCAGAATTTTGGAGCAAAGTCTTGTCCCCATCTGTGCATTAACTAGTCTCCTTTAGAGAAACTTCTTCTGGCTTGCAAGAGGGCCCTAGTAGAGACTGAATACTTGACCGTGGACCACCAGGTAACCAACCAGCTGAACTTCCTATCAGGAACGTGTAGCTGTCTGGCCAATTCAGACATAAAATCCGTTGCACACAACAGAGCTTGACCATCAAATGGCGCTGGTATGAACTACATAAGGTTCAAACACGCCCTGAAGACACAAGTCATTTACATGGAGAAATGACCCAAACGTCCATGTTCCCCACTCCTGCCACATTACCTTTTCTCTTCCTGGTGCACGTATGGACTCAGGGGCCATGCGCTACCATCGGATTACAGTGTCAGAACACTTGGCACTGATTCATAGATGAGTCTGTGTGATATGCAGGCATAGTCCCAAATGGAGAGCCGAGAGACACAGCCTCTTTGGGGAGCACTTCTGAAGGACAGGTGATTTATTTTTGGATATGCTCATGGCTTTGTTCAATCAAACCTCGGGTATGGTTCTACCATAAGGAAGAAAAAATAATGTGAATTTGTAAGTACAGCTAGCAGAAGGTCTAGCAGAAGCAGGGGGAAATAATGATGTGACTAAGTGTTCACAAATCAAGAACATTTACGAAATACTTGAGAGCATAAAACAAAGGAACCTCAAGTAAAGGGCTTCTTTTTCACGGAGACTCTATTTATTTATTATTACAGAGACATGAAGTGAGGGAGAAAGAGAGGGAGAAAAACATCAACATGTTGGTTGCCTGTCATGCACCCCCCCACCCCCGCAGACCTGGCCTGCAGCCCAGGTGTGTACCCCAACTGGGAATCGAATCGGCGATGCTTTGGCTTGCAGGCCAGTGCTCAATCCACTGAGCCACACCAGCCAGGGCAAGTAAAGGCGTTTTATGAGAGGAAGTTTTCCCTAGGTGGTGACTTGAGCTGAGCTCTAAAAGATGACTTAGCAGAAGCTGGGGATGGAAGCCCCGATGGCCAGTGTGGCTGGAGAGCAGACAATATACCAGAAAGGTCAGGTAGAGATTGTGTATCACCTGGGGTCCCTTGGATACATGGGATGGCAATGGATGTATAGCCAAGCAAAGAAAATGCTGTTACTTCTTCTTTTTTTTAAATCATTTTTATTGTTAAATATAAGTCGTGACACCATGAAAGTCCTAGACGAAAACATAGTCAGGAAAATTTGAGATACCCCACGCAGCAATATTTTGGCCAAGATGACTCCTAGGGCAAGGAAATAAAGGAAAAAATAAACAAATGAGACTACATCAAACTAAAAGCTTCTGCAGGACGATAGATAGCAACACATCATCGAAATGCAAAGGGAACTGACCGTGTGGGAGAACATATTTGCCAATGGTACATCGGACAAGGGTCTGGCCTCCAAAACAGATAAAGAACTCACGCGACTCAACGCCAGGAAGACAAACAATCCAATGAAAAAAAAAATGGGCAAAGGATCTGAATAGATGCTTCTCAAGGGAGGACAAACAGAAGGCCCATAGGCCTAGGAAAAGATGCTCAACATCACTAGCCATCAGAAAGATGCAAATTGCAGCCACACTGAGCTATCACCACACACCTGTCACAAACGGCCATCGTTAATAAATCAACAAACAACAAGTGCTGGCGAGGGTTGGGGGAGAAGGGAACGCTAGTGCAGTGCTGGAGGGAATGCAGACTGGTGCAGCCACTGTGGGAAACAGTATGGAGTTTCCTGAGAAAACTAAAAAGGGAACTGCCTTTTGAGTCAGCGATTCCAACGCTGGGATTACACCCCAGGAATCCCGAGTCACCAATTCGAAAGATCCTGTGCACCCCCACTATGATCGTAGCACCGCTATTTACAATAGGCAAGTGCTGTAAACCACCTAAGTGCCCATCAGTAAATGAGTGGATCAAAAAACAGTGGTGCATTTACACACTGGAATGCTACGCAGCAGAAAGAAAGAAAGAGCTCCTTCCTACACTTTGCAACAGCATGGATGGAACAGGAGAGCATTATGCTAAGTGAAGTAAGCCAGGCAGTGAAAGACAAATACCATAGGATCTCACCTATAAGGGGAATCTAGTGAACAAAATAAAGTAAGGAACAAAACAGAACCACAGGCATGGACACATGGGGTGGACTGAAAAGGCCCAGAGGGGACGGGGAAGGGGGACAGTGGTGGAAAGAATGGGAAGGGACTAGACAAAGAACATGTAAGAATGACCCACAGACATGGGCAACAGTGTGGGAATTGACTGTGGGAGTGGGGGGCTGGGATGGACGGAGGGGGGGCACATTGGGGCAACTGTCATAGAATAACTATGAAGGACAGTTTAAAGGAAAAGCCTTCCAGTGGGCACAACTTAGAACAATGCACTGGGTTGTTCATTCTGTTTGTAAAAAGAAATGGCGACGCGTGCAATCGTATACCAACTCATGGCTGCGACCAAGAGTTCGGCCACGTGAATCGGCCTTGGAAGGGAAATGTTTAGAAAATTAATGACAAGGAGGGCTGAGAAGGAGACATGTAGGTACACCACTCTGAATAGGCAACAACATCAGCGAAGATATTTGTATCCCATGTGAGTGCCTACCAAATGGTGATGTATTTAAAGGAGGATTTTAATAAGTAAATGAAGAGGGTGACCCATTCTGTGGCTATCCGCCTCTTTCCCCAGCCGTTCTGTCATTGCATGACGGGCTTAAGAACATAGTGGACATAATAGCAGAGATAGAGATTTCGCAGTCTCAGCCACACGAGGTTTCTCCCAACAGGGCACACCTGGCTACAGCCACTGCTGAATTCCCAGTCTGCCAAAGACACGGACCAATACAGAGTACTTAGCTCAGTATTATTCCCCGGGTGATCAGTCTGTTGGCAGCTTGATCGCATTTAATAGCTTCCATCAAGTCACGGCAGCTCTTTGTGCTTACCACAGTAGAGACACTTACTCTGGACAAGAATTCGCCTTTCCTGCATGCAATGTACCTGCAAATACTGTCATCCGTGGGTTCACACGGTGCCATAGCCACATTCGTGGCATTTTACAGGCACTGATTCTTCTCTTAACATGAGGTCTATCTGCTTGACAAATTTGAAATTGTGCAATGCATTCTTGTTAGCTATAGGCACACAGATCTCTAAAAATGGATTCACCTTGCAAAACGAAATCTCCGTGCATGTTGAAAGCAATGTTCCATTTCCCCATCTCACTAGCACCTGGCAAGCACCATTAAAACCTCGGCTTCTAAAACAAAATAAGATAGCACTACACACCGATTAGAATAGCCAAGTCCAGAATGCTAACAACATGGAATGCTGCCGAGAATGTGGAAGAGCAGGAACTCTCCTCCATTGCCGGTGGGAGTGCAAACATGCACAGCCCATGTGGGAGACTGTTTGGTGGCTTCTTACAAAACTAAACATACTCTTCCCATAGTATCCAGCCATCACCATCCTTGGTGTTGACCAGACTGGCTTTAAAACATATCCACACAAAACCCCGCACGCTTTTATAGTAAGAAGTTTTATTCATAATTGTCAAAAGTTGGAGGCAATCAAGATGTCTTTCAGCAGGTAAGTGAACAAACTATTCTACATACAAGCAATGGAAAATTGCCCGGGGCTAAAAGAAATGAGCTATCAAGCCATGAAAAGACACCAGGGAATTGTAAATGCATATTATGAAGTGAAACAAGCCAATCTGAAAAGGCTACATAGTGTACGACTCCAACTAAATGCGATTCGAGAAAGGCCAAAACTATGGAGAAAGGAAAAAGGTGAGTAGTTGCCGGGGCCTGGGGGGAGGGGTAAATAGGCAGGACACAGGAACTCCAGGGCAGTGAAACTACTCTTTATGACACCATGATGACGGGTATATGTCCCTATACCTTTGTGCAAACCAGGAGAACGGACGACACCAAGAGTGGACTGTCATGCAAACTATGGCTTTTGAGTGATTATAAAGTGCCAGAGTAGGCTCATCAGCTGTGATAAATGCGCATCTGATGGGGGATGTTTACAGTGGGGGAGACTGCACGCGCGACGCGAGGGTTTATGAAAAATGTCTGTCCACACCCACAGATTTCACAGAGAAACTGAAGCTGCTCTAAAAAGTCAAGTCCCAATAAAAGTAAATATCTGCCTCTATGAGCTTGGCTCTTTTACATTCTATGTAAGTGGAAGCATACAGCATTTGTTATTCTGTGACTGGCTTACTTCACTTACCATAATGTCCTCAAGGCTCTCCGTCGTGTCCCACCTGGTGGGATTCTCTTGTTTTTTAAGGCCGAATGTCACTCCGCTGTAGGCATGCTCACCATTTTCCTTATCGGTTTATCTGTTGACGGACACTGAAGTTGCTTTCACATCTTAGCTATTGTAAATAAGGCTGTGATAATCATGGGAGTGTAAATGTCTCTTGAAGATCTTGACTTCAACCCTTGTGGACATTTACCCAGAAGGGGGATTGCTACGTGTCATGATAGTTTTATTTCTAATTGTCTGAGAAACCTCCGCACTATGTTCCATAGCAGCTGCACCATTTTACATCACCTCCGATACTGTGAAAGGTTTCGACTTCTCCACGTCCTCATCAGTACTTATTATATCTTTGTAATAAATTTTTAAAAATTCGTCTTTGTTGTTCAAGTACAGTTGTCTCCATTCCCCCCCCCCACCACCACCACCACCACCCCCAGTCAGGAAATGCATGGATACATTTTTAATTTGGCCACACAAACAAGCACTATCTCATGGTGGTTTTGTTTTGCATTTCCCTGGTAATCAGTGATGTTAAACATCTTCTCGTATAGCTGTTGGCCACTTGTATGTCTTCTTTGTGGTCATGTCTATTCAACTACTTGGCCCATTTTCAGTTATTTTTTTCTCCTGAAGTGGAGAAAAGAATTCCTTACATATTTTCAATATTATCCCCTCATCGGCTATATGGTTTCTTCCATTCCATGGGTTGGCTTTTCCCCCTGTTGACTATTTCCTTTGTTGAACAGAACTTTTTAGTTGGATGTGGCCACATTTGTCTATTTTTGGTCTTGCTTGTCTCTGGTTTTGGTGTTATATCCACACACACAAAATCACTGGGCAGGTTCATGCCCAGAACTTTTCCCTAATATTTTCTCCTAGGAGATTTCCCATTGCAGGTATTGCACTTGAGTTTCTAGCCCATTGTGAATTGATTTCTGTGAACGATGTTAGATAAGGGTCCAATTTCATAAATGGATGTTTGGACAACATTAAATCTTCCAATCCGTGAATATGTCCGTCCGTTTTATTTTTGCCTTAACGTCTCTCATCAGTGTTTTGTAGTTTTCCGTGTACACCTCCTTAGTTAACTTTAGTCTTCAATATTGTGTGCTTTTTCATGCTACTGTAAATAGTGTTATTTCCTTATTTTTTTCTTTGTAGAGTAGATTGTTAATGTTTAGATACAACTGGATTTCGTATGTTGATGCCATATTCGGGAACGATACTGAATTCATTTATTAGTTCTAACACTTTTGGTGAAGAGTTTTTAAGACTTTCTACGTACGTGAGCACGTCATCTGCAAACAGATAGTTTCACATCGTTCTTCTTGAACGGAATGACTCTAGTTCCTTTTCTTGCCTAACTGCAGCACTGTTCAGAGCCATGGTCAGAAGCTGAAAACAACCCCTAGTGTCCATCACTCCAGATGGTATAATCATACCATGATCACTTTGCTAAAATCATACACTGGGATGCTAGTCAACAATGGAGACAGAGGATCGACAGCTACTCTGCATGACATGGATGAGCCTCTCCGTTATGGTGCAGAACGAAAGAAGGGAGCTATAGAAGGAAGCACGCGGCATAACTCTGTTGATGTGACTTCATCTAAAGTGCTGAAGCTGTAGAGAAAAGCACCAAGATGATTATCACAGAGTCCGGAGAATGACTCTATGCAGAGGAGAGGGAGTGGGTTGTGATTGGGAGGAATTCTGCAAGGTTGGCAGGGGTCTATCTCTTGACCTTGGCCGTGGCTACATGGGTGTTCGCTTTTACAAAGTGTCTAAACCTGGCACGTATGTTTTATGCAATCTTCTGTACCGCAGATGTGAAAAACGCTCCCTCCAAATAAATGTAATACAAAGAAAATTACGTGAAGTAGAAATTTTGATGAAGTTTGAATTGTTATGGATGAAACACTTGATCTTCTAATCAAGAGATCGGCAAGTGTACATTGTCATTAAAAAGGGAGGAAGCAGGGATTCTTTAAACTATAGGTACCCCATCATCAAGTCATCTCTCTAAACATCTCCCTTGCTAGGCATTTCACCCCATCTTCATATCACTTCCCAGCTTACTGATGACAGACAAACTGGAGGATCAACACCATCAACGATAAGATCATTAGGCATCTCAGGCCAAATCCTTCACAGCGAGACTGGGCCACCACAACTAAATGCAAGCAGGTGCACGGGGTGGTGGTAGGGGAGTGCGTTGCACATGGTCGTCTGTGCATTTTTCTCGGGAGACTTCACCGCAGTGACTTAGGGTTTAACCTCACCACGTCAAACCGGCACTTCCACCCAGAGACCTCCCTGTGCTAAAGAATCTAGAGAAAGCTGAGGCCTGTCCTCCTCGTGCTGTGAGACTGGACATAAAATGTCCATGCCGGAACCGATGGTGGAAGTGCAGAGCTGGCCTAGGTCGTGCACTGTAGAGAGAGAACCAGGCAGTGGCTTGGTAACGGCGGGAAATTGTAGCCCAGCCCACCATCCTTTTGCTGTTGTTCCTGCTAAGCGCGGACTCTATCGAATGCGTGGCCTATAGATGAACAGCATGTTTGTATACGAATCCTAGGAACTAGCTTCAAAAGCTACAGACCCGGAGCCTCAGGCATCCCAGCTCGGGGAGACTTGCTGACCTTCAAGCACAGAGCCCCGGGGCCATGAAGCCAGCATGACTAAACCAGGACGAGGCACGCCGGACCCCCACTTGCCTTACCCAACGGACCCTGCTCCTCTACACTAGAGAACTCTGCGACCCCCCTCCCTTGATGTCTTGGTTCCGTTCCCTTCTCCCTCCTTATAAAACACCTCCGCCTTCTCTGAGAGGTGGACGTGGGCTTTGAGACAGCAGTCCCCCACCTTCCAGGAGATGGGCTTTGAGACAGGGGTCCCCCATCTTCCAGATAGCCAGCTTTTGCGAATAAACCACTTTCCTTTACATCGGCACCTGTCTCTGGAGGACTGGCTTTCCGCGGTGGCGGCAGGCCGCCGGACCCGCGTTCGGTTACAGTTTGGGTTTTCTAGATTTCTATAGAAATTGTTCCATCCCCCAGGCTTTGCTTTCTAGGCTGAACAGTGCTAATCTGTTCTGGCCCCACCTCCTACTGATCGTAATTTCTGCATCAGCAGAACAAAAAAACATTTAAGTATGTGCCACACTTTCCTGCTCAAGACAATTCTGGACAGGGAAGTTGGCCAGGAAAACAAACAACAAGAAGGACGACGACGACATCATTTTCAGTGGCAATTCCTAGTGGCAGGGTAGAGTAACGTTGACACCAACTGTATTCTCTGAGGAATAGTCTCTCATCCAGCCAGCCAGCCAGCCAGCCAGCCAACGAATTTTCACACGTGAGCAGTACTAAGCACCACGCTTAGCACTGGGAGGGGCTGGGGGTGTTTGTTTTGCTCTATACAGGGAGGTACGGACTTCAGCTGCCTTTAGCAGAGAGTCACGTAGCTATTCCAGCACCATTTACCGAGTGAACTGTCTCTTGCCCATTACCTGGGAAGAGCTGCTGGATTTCCTGCTCGTGTTAACTGTGGAATGTATTTATGCATACCAGGCTCTGCCTCTGGGCTTTCTTTCTGTTCCAGAGACCCAGTACCACAATATTTAAATCACTGTGGCGTTAAACACGTTTTAATATCTGATAGGGCCAGTTTCTGCGCATTGCACTTTTTTTTTTTTCCTTTCAGGAACGTGTTCGGGCCCGCGGCAGGGGGCGGGGTCGCACCTCCTCCGCGGCTCTGGTTCGAGCAGAGCCTCTCAGACGCCGAGATGGAAATCCCGAGGCTGCTCCCGGCTCGCGGGATGCGACAGGGCGGCGGCGCTGGCAGCCCCGCGGGCGGCGGCCGAATCCACGGAGGCCCTGACCCGCGGGCTGGCCAGGCCCCCGCGCGCCGCCTCCTGCTGCTCCGGGGCCCCCAAGATGGCGGGCCCGGGCGGCGGCGCGAGGAGGCCCGCGCGGCCTCACGGGGCCCGGGCTCCGGCCCGAGCCCTTTGGCGCCGAGGCCGGATCAGGCCGGCGGCGGCGGCGGCGGCGGCGGCGGCGGCGTCGGAGGCGTCGGAGGCGGCGACTTCTTCCTGGTGCTGCTGGACCCGGTGGGTGGCGACGTGGAGACCCCGGGCGCTGGCCAGGCCGCAGGGCCCGTCTGGAGGGAGGAGGCCGAACCCGACCCAGGGCTCCGGGGGGGCGAGAGCGGCGCGAACCCCGCGGGCCGCCCTGCGCCAGGGCCCCGCTGCCTGTCCGCGCTCCCTGCCCCGGCCCCGTCCCCGATTCCCGCCCCAGGCCTGGGCCCCGCCGCGGCCTTCGCGGGCACCGTGACCATCCACAACCAGAACCTGCTGCTGCGCTTCGAGAACGGCGTCCTGACCCTGGCCACGCCCCCGCCGCCGGCCTGGGAGCCCGGGGTCGCGCCTGCCCCGCAGCCCGGAGGTCTGGTCGCCCCGCAAGCGGGGGTCCCACACGCCGCGCAGCCCGGCGACTGCCCGGAGCTGCCGCCGGACCTCCTGCTGGCCGAGCCCGCGGAACCCGCGGAACCCGCGCCCGCCCCTGCGCCCGAGGAGGAGGCGGAGGGCCCGGCCGCGGCCGAGAGCCCCCGCGGGCCGCTGGGCCCGGGCCCGGGCCCGGGCCCGGGCGTGGTGCTGTACCTGTGTCCAGAGGCGCAGTGCGGGCAGACCTTCGCCAAGAAGCACCAGCTGAAGGTGCACCTGCTGACGCACAGCAGCAGCCAGGGCCAGAGGCCCTTCAAGTGCCCCCTGGGCGGCTGCGGCTGGACCTTCACCACCTCCTACAAGCTCAAGAGGCACCTTCAGTCGCACGACAAACTGCGGCCCTTCGGCTGCCCGGCGGAGGGCTGCGGTAAGAGCTTCACCACCGTGTACAACCTCAAGGCGCACATGAAGGGCCACGAGCAGGAGAACTCGTTCAAGTGTGAGGTGTGCGAGGACAGCTTCCCCACGCAGGCCAAGCTCAGCGCCCACCAGCGCAGCCACTTCGAGCCCGAGAGGCCCTACCAGTGCGCTTTCTCCGGCTGCAAGAAGACGTTCATCACGGTGAGTGCTCTGTTTTCCCATAACCGCGCCCACTTCAGGGAGCAGGAACTCTTTTCCTGCTCCTTTCCTGGCTGCAGCAAACAGTACGACAAGGCTTGTCGGCTGAAAATCCACCTGCGGAGCCACACCGGCGAGAGACCTTTCCTTTGTGACTTTGACGGCTGTGGCTGGAACTTCACCAGCATGTCCAAACTGTTAAGGCACAAGAGGAAGCACGACGACGACCGGAGGTTCATGTGCCCTGTGGAGGGCTGTGGGAAATCTTTCACGAGGGCCGAGCATCTGAAAGGCCACAGCATCACCCACCTGGGCACGAAGCCTTTTGTGTGCCCCGTGGAGGGCTGCTGTGCCAGGTTCTCCGCCCGCAGCAGTCTCTACATTCACTCCAAGAAACACTTGCAGGACGTAGACACCTGGAAGAGCCGTTGCCCAGTGTCCACCTGTAACAAACTCTTCACGTCGAAGCACAGCATGAAGACCCACATGGCCAAAAGGCACAACCTGGGCCAGGATCTCTTGGCTCAGCTGGAAGCTGCAAATTCTCTCACGCCCAGCAGTGAACTGACCAGCCAGGGACAGAGTGATCTCAGTGATGCAGAGCTGGTGTCTCTCTTCTCTGATGTGCCTGGCAGCAGTTCTGCTGCAGTGCTGGACACGGCATTGGTGAACTCGGGAATCTTGACTATCGACGTGGCTTCTGTGAGCTCCACTCTGGCTGGGAGCCTCCCTGCTAGCAACAGTAATTCCTTAGGGCAGGCTGTGGACCCGCGGGCCTTGATGGCCACCACCGACCTCCCTCAAAGCCTGGATACCTCTCTCTTTTTTGGAACGACAGCCACCGGTTTCCAGCAGAGCCCCTTAGATATGGATGATGTCACCAGCGTGAGTGCGGGGCCATTGGGATCTCTGGGCTCTCTGGCTATGAAAAATTCCAGTCAGGAGCCCCAGGCGTTGACCCCCAGCAGTAAGCTGACTGTGGACACGGATGCTCTGACTCCTTCAAGCACCCTTTGTGAAAACAGTGTCTCGGAACTACTGACGCCGACCAAAGCAGAATGGAACGTACATCCTGACGCTGACTTCTTTGGGCAGGAGGAAGAAACCCAGTTTGGATTCTCCAACCCAGTGGGAAACCACGGTTGTCAGAAAGAAACAGATCTGATCACGGTGACTGGCAGCTCATTTTTGGTATGAACTCGCTATTCATTGCTCACCACGTCGTTGGTTACTTTTATTAATTATGCTCGTTTTCGAGGATGTTCTGGACTAAATGTGTAACTGCACCTCTTCTTCTTCTTCTTTTCTTTTTAACAGGTTTGAAAAAGAACAGAGCCCCAGGCTACAAGTTCCGCGGTTTCCGTGCTGAT